>CM026571.1:26277384-26582384 GCA_015143295.1 Tetracentron sinense
ATTGCTTCCTCTAGAAATTTCCAGCTTACCGAATCGTACCCTTTTCGGATGTCCAGTTTGATTGCAATCCTCGGCTTGCCTTTGTGGAGGTGGTAGTTATGGACAAGGCTTTGGCACAGCAAGATATTATCCGTAATACGACGCCCTTTAATCAAAACAGACTGGTTTGGTCCAAAGGGAAGGCATCACAAGTTGCAGTCTACTAACTAAGATTTTGGATATGCATCTATAAATGACATTGCAAACAGAGATCGGTCGAAATTCACTAAAGGAGCATGGCCTGTCCACTTTAGGAATTAAAGAAATCAGCGTTGCATTCACCTGCCCCAATAACTTCCCACTTTCAAAGAAACTCAAAACTGCTCTCGAAACATCTTGGCTAACAATAGACCAACAATCCTGGAAAAATTTAGCAGTAAAACCATCTGGGCCTAGCGCTTTCTCTCTATCGGAACTAAAAATTGAAGCTTTTATCTCCTCCATCAAGATAAGACCGCACAACAAGTCTTGCTCATCCCTGTTTAAGGAGTTCATGGTAGGAAAGTCAAACCGGACTTGAGTCTGAAGCTGATTACCTTGTAAGATGTTGGAGAAGTAGTGGACTACTTCTAGGGCAATCTGCTTGGTGTCTGTAATGGTGGTTCCCCCACTATTTTGGATAGAGTCGATTTTATTCTTGCTTCTTTGAGCACACAGAGTTTTATAGAAAAGGCACTGTTGGAGTCCCCAAGCTTTAACCAATTCACACGGGATTTCTGCCATAGCTTGGCTTCCTCCCATTTAAGGAGCTCCACCAATTTCTGTTTCGTAGTCTGCTGTGCCAACTGATAAGACGCATTAAACGGTTCCAAATTCAGCTTGAGGGAGATCTCTTCCAAGTTTGCTCTGCAATCTGCCACTTGCTTTTGGAGGTGACCAAAAGTTCTACAACTCCACTCTTTAAGTGCCATCTTGACCTTTCGCAACTTAAAAACAAGCTTAAACATAGGGGTCCCATGCACCTCGGTCGTCCAAGCCTTAGACACAATAGTTAGGAAGTCTTCATGAGTAGTCCAACAGTTGTAAAATATGAAAGACTTACTAGGTCTTTGAGTTTCAAAATGGAATATAGCAACAATCTGGGAGTGATCAGATATATTCCCACCATTAAAAAAGGCCTCTGCTTCAGGAAATCTCTGGTTCCATTCTGGATTGACCAGACATCTATCCAGTTTGCAAGATATGCGCCCTGCCCCAATGCTACCATTCGACCAAGAGAACATGCCCCCCTTCCAATTAAGATCAGATAAATTCGCATATCAAGGCAGCTTTTCCCTGGTTCTAGTAATCTTTGTGGCACTAGATTACCTCCCCTCTTTTCCAAGCTATACAGGATAGTATTGAAGTCGCCAAGAACCATCCAAGCAATATTATGGGATCTCACAAAACCTGAAATTCCGTGCCACATGTTATCGCGTTGAGAAAATAAGGTAGAGCCATACACGACAATAACCATAATGGGGGATATCCAATCCGATTTCATAACCATGCAGTGTATAAATTGGTCAGCTAAGTGCACTGGGGTCACTGTTAGCTTTCGCAGAATCCCATATGATCCAGATCCTACCATTCGGCACAATAGAATAATTATCAATGCGCGCCCAAGTAGGCGCTACCTTCTCCATAACTTTGTTCACATTCTCCTCCCTGATCTTTGTTTCAAGCAGACCAACAAAGCTAACCTTGGTTTTTGTCAAAAAATCTCGAGTATCTTTCTGTTTGAGAGAGCTATTGAGCCCTCTAACATTCCAAGAACTAATTAACATGGAAAACAAAAAACAAGATAGGACAAATAGAAAAACAACCAAGCCCACCCCCAACACAACTCAGGTGCTGGGATTATCTGCATCGGTGCCTACAACACCATCATTGCGCCCATTGTAGTATACTCCTTATTCAACATAGTTCGTATCCCTTGGTTTCCCTGAGATTCTCCCCCTCATCCAAGCAGGCCTAATTGGTCAGGTTCGAGCTGATCTACATCGATTTCTCCAGCTCTAAGCACTGCAAACCGATTAGGACTCTCCACCCTTGTGTGTTGCTCCGGAGGTAATTCCTTGCTCTTGGCTTTTTTAGGCGTGGTTTCCCATGCTGCCATACCCCTTCCTCCCCTCCTAGGGTCTTCTGCCAACATGGCATCTTCTGTATCCAGCAGAGGCTCAATCAATCCCATTTGATTCCTCCACCACCTCTTCATTCTCCTTCAACTTCTCCTCGCCATCCTGATATTTCTTCTCCCTGTTAGTCGGATTCTTGGGAACGACTCCGACTCCTGCACTTAGCCTTCCTTTCCAAAATTTCCAGCCCTCCATCCTTGCCCGAGCTGCCTTGTTCAGTAGAATGGCCAAAAACACAACAGCTAGCCCAACGAGGAGGGTTCCAATCATATCCTAGAGTAATATGGATGTCCTCAATACCATTCAGACTGAAGTGTAGTTCTTTTGGCAGTTCTTTGTCCCCTCTAACTTCAATAGACACTCTTGCATAGTCCATACGCTTGTGCGTTAGAGTAGGTCTATCCACACTGAGAGGGTTTCCAATAAGGCTTCCAATAGCACCTAGGCAATCTCTATTCCACAAGAATAATGGCAAGCTGTATATTCAAACCCAAATTGGTATGTCATTGATCTCCACCTTATCCAGCTTGAGATGCCTATTCCATTCTCGGAGGATCAAAACTGCTTGCGAACACGCCAAGGGTCCACCCTCTAAAATCTGTTCTTTATCCTCCAAGCACGACAACTTGAATAGGTAGTATCCGCTTTTCCAGCGTAATGATTTTGACCTCACCTTTCAACTGCCACATTCTACTAATCGAGTTCTTGACAGTGAAGTAAGATGGTTTGGGGCCTAGGAAACACCCAACTAACGTATTCTTCCATTCGAGCAAATCCTTCTGGATATCAAATTCAGGGCGTTCAATGATAAATTTTCCATCCCTTACCACAGGTGGGAGGAAAGAAAGGGAGTGATCAGACGCCCCATGAGATGATGCTCCAAACAAACCTCTCCACCCACCATCACCTGCCTTAGCGTCTAGCCTCTGCACCTGAACTGCAAGAGAGGCACTCTCCACAACGAGACCCTCAAAAGGATGATCTTGACAACCACTAAGCACTTCCCTATGAGGCAAGGTATTTCCCTACAAAACCTCCTTACGGAGTAAAAAATTTGAGTCACCCAGAGCACTATCAGGGGAGACTCCCACAGCTCCCGAGGATGGCTCAGTATCTAAAGGCCCTGAAGCGGTTTTCTGAACCACGGCACTAGGAAAAATCCCACTCCTTACCAAGGAAGATAGACTCCCAAGAGGTTTTGAGCCAGAAGGACAAGCAGTCACATCGTTAAGGAGGGAAAAGTAAGTTCGGGATCCACCAAGCCCCTAGGTCCCACCAGGGATCACAGGATCAAGAGTTCGCGAAGTGCCTTTCGGAGCATCACCAACCCCAGAAACGGGCCCATGCTGCTGATGCTCAAGGGAAAAGAGCTTATTAACTTCATCAAGGGTCAACAAGGACTTTTGATTTTGAGCAAGAGTAGCTGGCTTCTCTGCCACGCCTGACAACTCATCTTTTTGACCTCCACGAAAAATTAAACCACCCAGCCGGATACCCTGGTTATTCCGAGCAGGAGTCCGACCACCACCGGCCAAGAGGCTAGTCAATAGAGGTGCCTGGGAAAAATGTCGAACAAACCACAAAAACCAGCTGGCAAAAGAAACAACAAAAAAGACAAACCAACCAACTCCCCTCTCCGCCTTACACCAGTACAAACCCACTAGCTTCTCGCTAGTTTACTGCATTCAACTAGAACCGAGAAAAATTAGCAGGCAAGGCATGGTAGGACACCAGAGAAAGGAATCGAACACAGCCGGAGGGACACGGAACCCAGCAAATCCCTCACAGACCAGAAGACCAGACCCAAGGAAAACTAAATCTGCCCAAAAAACCACCATTACCAGAACAAAAGGAAGAAAAAAATAGGGAGACACACGCGCTGAAAGGACCTCCGTCCCAAGGCCGGAGAAAAAAAAACAAAACGATTCGACCCAGGAGACAACAGGACATTGGCCACTAGAGAAAATGAAAAGGAAAGAAGAAAGATAACTCACCGGATATGGCCAACAACGCTCATAATGAAAAGTTGCTTACCCAGAAGAGAGAACTAAACTATAACAGAACAGAGAAAGAACAGAATCTGAGAAAAGAACAGAACTGAAGGAGAGGCCGAAGAGACAAGAGGGGAGAAAGTCTCCGGCCAGGTAGCCGGAGAAGAAGAAAGACGAAGCTTCACCAGAGACGACAGAACACAGCCACCAGAGAAGCACAGTCACCAAAGAAGCACAGTCACCAGAGAAGCAATGTTTGCTGCTAATAATATGATGAGATCTAAATTCGATCACAAGTTTGAATTTCGTGCACAGTTATAGGTTTAGGCCGAAGTATACTTTCTAAGTATGAATTTCGGGCCTCTTGGTGCTCGAATCAAGCAAACAACCTCGGATTCCATCGAACCGATTTCCCACATTTAGGTTGGGTCGAAATACATGGGTTAGAAGAAACGGCATCAAAATCCGAACCCTGGTTTCAATTTGGTGCATACTTGTAGGTTTAGTCCAAAGTATACTTTCTCAGTACAGATTTCGAGCCTCTCGGTGCCCAAATCAGGGAAACGACCTCGGATTCCATCGAAATGAATTCTCACACTTAGGTTTGGTCAAAATCTGACCCCCTGTTTAGATGTGGTGCATTTTTTTAGGTTTAGGACGAAGTATACTTTCTAAGTATGGATTTCGAGCCTCCCGGTGCGCAAATCAGGCAAACGACCCCGGTTTCTACTGAAACAAATTCCCACACTTAGGTTTGATCAAAATACATGCGTTAGAAAAAATGAACTCGAAATCCAATCACAGGTTTGGATTTCTTGCGTGTTTGTAGGCTTAGGCCAATGTATACTTTCTAAGTATGGATTTCGAGCCTCTTGATGCCCAAATCGGGCAAACGATCTCGGATTCCATCGAAATGAATTCCCACACTTAGGTTTCCTCGAATTACGTGCGTTAGAAGAAACGACATCAAAATCCGGCCCCGATTTTAAATTGGAGCGCTTTTTAATGTTTAGGCCGAAGTATACTTTCTAAGTATGGATTTCGGCCTCTCGGTGCGCCAATCGGGCAAACGAAAATGGATTCAATTGAATCGAATTCCCACACTTAGGTTGGGTCGAAATACATGCGTTAGAAGAAACGGCATCGAAATCCGACCCCCGGTTTGGATTTGGAGCGTGTTTGTAGGTTTAGGCCAAGTCTACTTCCTAAGTATTGATTTCGAGCCTCTCGGTGCCCAAATCAGGGAAACGGCCTCGGGTTGCATCAAACGAATTCCCACACTCAGGTTGTTGAAATATAGGTGTTAAAAGAATTGACATCGAAATCCGACCCCCGGTTTGGAATTGGTGCGCTTTTTTAGGTTTAGTCGAAGTATACGTTCTAAGTATGGATTTCGGCCTCTCGATGCCAAAATTGGGGAAACGACCTCGGATTCCATGGAAACGAAATCCCACACTCAGGTTTGGTCAAAATACAGGCGTTAGAAGAAACGACCACGAAATCCGACTCCTGGTTTTGAATTGGTGCGCTTTTTTACATTCAGGCCGAAAACTACTGTCTAAGTTTGGATTTTGGCCTCTCGACGCGTATATTGAGCAAACGACCTCGGATTCTGTCGAAACGAATTCCCACACTTTGGTTGGATCGAAATACACGGGTTACAACAAATGATGTTGAAATCCGATCAAAGGTTTGGATTTGGTGCGCGTTTGTAGGTTTAGGCCAGAGTTTAATTTCTAAGTATGAATTTTGGGCCTCTCAGTGCTCAAATCGGGGAAACGAACTTGGATTCCATCGAAACGAATTCTCACACTTAGGTTGGGTCGAAATACATGCGTTAGAAGAAACATCATTGAAATCTAACCCACGATTTGGATGTGGTGCACTTTTTTAGGTTTAGGGCGAAGTATACTTTCTAAATATAAATTTCGGCCTCTCAGTGCGCAAATCGGGCAAACGACCTCGGATTCTATCGAAACGAATTCACATATTGGGTTGGATCAAAATACATGCGTTAGGAGAAATGGCATCGAAATCCGATCACAGGTTTGGATTTCTTGCACATTTGTAGGTTTAGGCCGAAGTATACCTTATAAGTATGGATTTCGAGCCTCTCGGTGCCCAAATCAAGCAAACGACCTCGGATTCCATCGAAACGAATTCCCACTCTTATGTTTGGTCGAAATATGTGCATTAGAAGAAATGACATTGAAATCCGACCCCCGGTTTGGAATTGTAGCACTTTTTTACGTTTAGGCTGATGTATAGTTGATAGGTATGAATTTTGGCCTCTCGGTGCGCCATTTGGGGCAAATGACCACGGCTTCAATCGAATTGAATTCCCACACTTAGGTTGAGTCAAAATACATGTGTCAGAAGAAATGGCATTGAAATCCGACCCCCGGTTCTGATTTGGTGCGTGTTTTAGGTTTAGGCCAAAGTATACTTTCGAAGTATGGATTCCAAGCCTCTCGGTGCCCAAATCAGGGAAACGACCTCGGATTCCATTGACACGAATTCCCAAACTCAGGTTTGGTCATAATATAGGAGTTACAAGAAACAACATCGAAATCCGACTCCCGATTTGGAATTTGTTTGCTTTTTGACGTTTAGGCGGAAGTATACTGTCTAGTATGGATTTCGGCCTCTCGAAGCCCAAATCGGGCAAATGAACTCGGATTCCATCGAAATGAATTCCCACACTTAGATTAGGTCCAAATACATGCATTAGAAGAAACGGCATCGAAATCCAACCCCCGGTTTGGATGTGTTGCACTTTTTTAGGTTTAGGATGAAGTATATTTTCTAAGCAAGGATTTCGGCCTCTCGGTGCGCAAATCGGGCAAACGACCTCGGATTCTATCAAAATGAATTCCCCCACTTTGGTTGGATTGAAATACACGCATTAGAAGAAATGACATCGAAATGTGATCAGAGGTTTCGATTTTGATCGGGTTTGTAGGTTTAGGCCGAGGTATACTTTCTAAGTACGGATTTCTAGCCTCTTGGTTCCCAAATCGGGCAAACGACCTCGGATTCCATCGAAACGATTTCCCAGACTTAGGTTTGGTTGAAATACATGCGTTAGAAGAAACGACATCGAAATCCGACCCCCGTTTTGGAATTGGTACACTTTCTTACGTTTAGGCCGAACTATACTTTCTAAGTATGGATTTCGGGCCTCTCTGTGCCCAAATTAAGTAGACGACCTCGGATTCCATCGAAATGATTTCCCACACTAAGGTTGGGTCGAAATACCCGCGTTAGAAGAATCGGCATCAAAATCCGATCCGCGGTTTGCATTTGGTGCACTTTTTTATATTTAGGTTGAACTATACTTTCTAAGTTCGGATTTCGGCCTCTTGGTGCCCAAATCGGGGTAGCGACCTCAGATTCCATTGAAATGAATTCCCACACTTAGGTTCAGTCAAAATACACGTGTTAGAAGAAACGGCATCGAAATCCGATCACAGGTTTAGATTTGCTGCGCGTTTGTACGTTTAGACCGAAGTTGACTTTCTACGTACGAATTTTGGGCCTGTCGGTGCCCAAATCAGGCAATCGACTTCGGATTCCATTGAAATGATTTCTAACACTTATGTTGGATTGAAATACACACGTTAAATCAATTGACATTGAAATCCGATCACAGGTTTGGATTTTGTATGCGTTTGTAGGTTTAGGCCGATGTATACTTTCTAAGTATGGATTTTGAGCCTTTTGGTGCATAAATTGGGCAAATGACCTCGACTTCCATCAAAACGAATTCCCACACTTAGGTTGGATCGAAACACATGCATTAAATCAAATGACATTGAAATCCGTTCACAGGTTTGGATTTTGTGCGCGTTTGTAGGTTTAGGCCGAAGTAAAGTTTCTAAGTATGGATTTCGAGCCTCTCGGTGCCCAAATCGGATAAACGACCTCGGATTCCATCGAAACGAATTCCCACACTTAGGTTGGGTCGAAATACAAGTGTTAGAAGAAACGACATTGAAATCCGACCCCGGGTTTGGATTTGGTCCGCATTTCTAGGTTTAGGCCGAAGTATACTTTCTAAGTACGAATTTCAAGCCTCTCGGTGCCCAAATCGGGGAAACGACCTCGGATTCCATCGAAACGAATTCCGTGAATTCACCAAGGGAATTTCACCAACTCTACTAGGCCCGTTGAGGTTATAATCAACAACATTACTACTGACACCCAGCTCAAAATTGAAATTATAAATGCTTAAGTTGTTGATTCGGCCTCCAACCGTGAATTCATGCATAGATGGCATATCCATTGGTTGTTTTTCTCCAAGCCCAATCAGTGGTGTATATGGTCTCCCCTACCTCTCAATCATTGGGTTTTAAACACTGATGGCTCGGTTCACAATGGTGAAGGGGGTTTGGGTGGCATTTTGAGAGACCACCATGGGGTTCCACTCATAGCTTTTGCGGTAGGTGTAGCTGAAACAAATTCTCTTAAAGTGGAAATTTTGGCTATTTTGCATGGGATTGGGCTTGTTATTAAAAAGGGTATTCGAGACCTTGCTATTGAATCAGACTCTCTTCTAGCTATCAACTTTTTGAAATCTTTGACCTTATTTCTTTATGTAAAAACTTACTTGCCGGGTTTCAGTCCTTTGCTCTCCACAACATTTGGCGTGAAAGCAATCGGGGAGCAGATTTTTTAGCCAATTATTGTAACTTTCCTAGTGCTTTTGTTCTACATCCAAGGGATTTTCCTGTAGCTCTCTCCTCTATTCTGGAAGAGGATAGATCTGGTTGTAAATACCTTAGATTGTAACTCTTTCTCTTTCTATATAAATTCTGGTCGGGGTCTGCCTAACCCCAACTTACCCTCCAAAAAAAAAAAAGAATTCCGACACTCAAGTTTAGTCGAAATACAGACGTTAAAAGAAATGACATCGAAATACAGCCTCTCGGTGCCTAAATCGGGCAAACGACCTTGGATTCCATCAAAACGAATTCCCAGACTTTGGTTGGATCGAAATAAACACGTTAAATCAAATGACATCGAAATCCGATCACAGGTTGAATTTGGTGCGCGTTTATAGGTTTAGGCCAAAGTAAGTATACTTTCTAAGTATGGATTTCGAGCCTTTTGGTGTATAAATTGGGTAAATTGGATTTCGAGCCTTCCGATATTAGCCTACGTGGAAGGTGTGGCAGAAACAAACATATTAAAATTGGAAATTATGGCAATAGAAAGAGGTATTGATCTAGCAATCACTCAAGGCATCTAGCATATCTCCATTGACTGAGATTCTCTACAACCTACTCATTTCCTACAGTCTACAAGCGATCCACCTTGGTATCTTCAAATTTAGTCACCAGATGCACTCAAAAGCTGTCCAAATTCTCCTTTCATTCCATTCATCACATCTCGAGGAAAAGTAACACAGGAGCATATTTTTTAGCGAAATTTTGTAATCCAAATTGTTCTATTATTCTCTTGCCAACGGATTTCCCGCCCGATCTCTCCTCCCTTTTGTTCAAGGACAGATCTGGTTGCAAATACCTGAGATTGTAATTTTCCTCCAATTTATTTTAGCTGGTCGGGGTCCGCCTAACCCCAGATTACCGTCCAAAAAAAAAAGACCTCAAATTCCATCGAAACGAATTCCCACACTTAGGTTGGATCGAAATACATGCGTGAAATCAAATGACATCAAAACCCGATCACATGTTTGGATTTTGTGCACGTTTGTAGGTTTGGGCCGAAGTAAACTTTCTAAGTATGGATTTCGAGCCTCTCGGTGCCCAAATCGGGCAAACGACCTCGGATTCCATCGAAACGAATTCCCACACTTGGATTGGTCAAAATACGTGCGTTAGAAGAAACGACATTGAAATCCGACCCCTGGTTTGGAATTGGAGTACTTTTTTACTTTTAAGCTGAAGTATAGTTTCTAGGTATGGATTTCGGCCACTCAATGCACCATTCGGGCAAACGACCACAGATTCAATCGAATCGAAATCCCACACTTAGGTTGGGTCAGAATACATGCGTTAGAAGAAAAGACATCAAAATCCGACCCTTGGTTTGGATTTGGTCCGTGTTTCTAGGTTTAGGCCGAAGTATACTTTCTAAGTATGGATTTCAAGCCTCTCAGTGCCCAAATCGGGTGAACGACCTCGAAAATGAATTCCGACACTCAGGTTTAGTTGAAATAAAGTTGCTAAAAGAAATGACATCAAAATCCAACCCCCTATTGGGAATTGGTGTGCTTTTTAACGTTTGGACCGAAGTATACTTTCTGAGTATGGATTACGGCCTCTCGGTGCCAAAATCGGGAAAACGACCTCAGATTCCATTGAAATGGATTCCCACACTTAGGATGGATTGAAATAAACACGTTAGAAGAAACGGCATCGAAATCCAAGCCCTGGTTTAGAAGTGGTGCAGTTTTTTGTGTTGAGGACGAAGCATACTTTCTAATTATAAATTTCAGCCTCTCGATGTGCAAAATCGGGCAAACGACCTCGGATTCCATCGAAACGAATTCCCACACTTAGGTTTGGTCAAAATACGTGCGTTAGAAGAAACAACAATGAAATCCGACCCCCGGTTTGGAATTGGAGCGCTTTTTTACTTTTAAGCTGAAGTATAGTTTCTAGGTATGGATTTCGGCCACTCAATGCACCATTCGACCGAACGACCACTGATTCAATTGAATCGAAATCCTACACTTAGGTTGGGTCAGAATACATGTGTTAGAAGAAACGACATCAAAATCCCACCATTGGTTTGAATTTGGTGTGCGTTTATAAGTTTAGGCCGAAGTTTACTTTCTAAGTATGAATTTCGGGCCTCTCGGTGCCCAAATTAGGCAAACGACCTCGGATTCCATTGAACCGATTTCCCACACTTAGGTTGGGTCAAAATACACGCGTTAGAAGACACAGCATCGAAATCCGAACCCTAGTTTGGATTTGGTGCGCGCTTGTAGGTTTAGCCCGAAGTATACTTTCTAAGTATGGATTTCGAGCCTCTCGGTGCCCAAATCGGGGAAACGACCTCGGATTCCATCGAAATGAATTGTCACACTTAGGTTTGGTTGAAATACATGTGTTAGAAGAAACATCATCGAAATCCGAGCCCTGGTTTAGATGTGGTGCACTTTTTTGTGTTGAGGACGAAGTATACTTTCTAATTATGAATTTCGGCCTCTCGATGTCTAAATTGGGAAAACAACCTCAGGTTCAATCGAAATGAATTCCCACACTTAGGTTGGATTGAAATACACACATTAGAAGAAATGACATGGTTTGGATTTCTTGCGCATTTGTAGGTTTAGGCTGAAGTGTACTTTGTAAGTATGGATTTCGAGCCTCTCAGTGCCCAAATCGGGCAAATGACCTCGGATTCCATTGAAACGAATTCTCACACTTAGATTGGGTCAAAATACATGCCTTAGAAGAAACGGGACAGAAATCCAACCCCCGGTTTGGATTTTGTGCGTGTGTGTAGGTTTAGGCCGAAGTATACTTTCTAAGTTTGGATTTCGACCTCTCGGTGCGTTAATCGGGCAAACGACCTCAGATTCTGTCGAAATGAATTTCCACACTTTGGTTGGATCGAAATACATGGGTTAGAGAACAAATGATGTCAAAATCTGACCATAGGTTTGGATTTGGTGCGCATTTGTAGGTTTAGTCCGGAGTTTAGTTTCTAAGTATGAATTTCGAGCCTCTTGGTGCACAAATCAGGGAAACGACCTCGGATTCCATTGAAATGAATTCCCACACTCAGGTTTGGTCAAAATACAGGTGTTAGTAGAAACAACCTCGAAATCTGACTCCCGGTTTGGAATTGGAGCACTTTTCTACATTTAGGCCACAATATACTGTCTAAGTTTGGATTTCGGCCTCTCGGTGCGTAATTCGGGCAAACGACCTCAGATTCTGTCGTAACGAATTCCCACACTTTGGTTGGATCGAAATACACGGGTTAGAACAAATGATGTTGAAATCCGACCATAGGTTTGGATTTGGTGTGCGTTTGTTGGCTTAGGCCGGAGTTTAGTTTCTAAGTATGAATTTCGAGTCTCTCGGTGCCCAAATCGGGGAAACGAACTCGGATTCCATCGAAACGAATTCCCACACTTAGGTTTGGTCAAAATACATGCGTTAGAAGAAACAACATCGAAATCCGACACCCGGTTTGGATGTGGTGCACTTTTTAGATTTAGGATGAAGTATACTTTCTAAGTATGAATTTCGGCCTCTCTGTGCGCAAATCAGGCAAACGGCCTCGGATTCTTTCGAAATGAATTCCCATACTTAGTTTGGATTGAATTACACGCATTAGAGGAAATTACATCGAAATCCGATCACAGGTTTGGATTTCTGAGTATGGATTTCGAACCTCTCGGTGCCCAAATCGTGCAAACGACGACGGATTCCATCAAAACGAATTCCAACACTTAGGTTTGGTCGAAATATGTGCGCTAGAAGGAATGACATTGAAATCCAACCCCCGATTTGGAATTGTAGCGCTTTGTTATGTTTAGGGTGATGTATAGTTGCTAGGTATGGATTTCGGGCGCTTAGTGCGTCATTCAGGCAAATGACCACAGATTCAATCGAATCAAATTCCCACACTTAGATTGGGTCAAAATACATGTGTTAGAAGAAATGACATTGAAATCCAACCCCTGGTTCAGATTTCGTGAGCGTTTGTAGGTTTACGCCGAAGTACACTTTCGAAGTATGGATTTCAAGCCTCTCGGTGCCCAAATCAGGGAAACGACCTCGGATTCCATTGAAACGTATTCCCACACTTAAGTTTGGTCAAAATACAGGCGTTAGAAGAAACAACATCAAAATCCGACCCCCGTTTTGGATGTGGTGTACCTTTTTTGGTTTAGGACGAAGTATAGTATCCAAGTACGAATTTCGGCCTCTCGGTCCGCAAAACCGGCAAACGGCATCAGATTCTATTGAAACGAATTCCCATGCTTAGGTTGGATCAAAATACATGCGTTAGAAGAAAAGACATTGAAATCCAATCACAGGTTTGGATTTCTTGCGCTTTTGTAGGTTTAGGCCGAAGTATATCTTCTAAGTATGGATTTCGAGCCTCTCGGTGCCCAAATCGGGGAAACGACCTCGGATTCCATTGAAATGAATTCCCATACTTAGGTTTGGTCAAAATACAGGCGTTACAAGAAACAACATTGAAATCCGACCCCCGTTTTGGAATTGGTGCGCTTTCTTACATTTTGGCGGAAGTATACTTTCTAATATGGATTTTAGCCTCTCGAAGCCCAAATTGGGCAAATGAACTCGGATTCCATCAAAAAGAATTCTCACACTTAGATTGGCACAGAATACATGCCTTAGAAGAAACGGCATCGAAATCAGATCCCTGGTTTGGATTTTGTGCGCGTTTGTAGGTTTAGGCCGAAGTATACTTTCTAAGTATGGATTTCGAGCCTCTCGGTGCCCAAATCGGGGAAACGACCTCGGATTGCATGAAATGAATTCCCACACTCAGGTTTGGTCAAAATACATGCGTTAGAAGAAACGACCTTGAAATCCGACTTCCGGTTTGGAATTGGTGCACTTTTTTACGTTTAGGCCCAAGTATACTTTCTAAGTATTGATTTCGGTCTCTCGGTGCCAAAATTGGGGAAACGACCTCGGATTCCATCGAAACGAATTCCCACACTCAGGTTTGGTTGAAATATAGGCGTTAGAAGAAACAACCTTGAAATCCGACTCCTGATTTGGAATTGGGGCGCTTTTTTACGTTTAGGCCGAAGCATACTTTCTAAGTATTGATTTCGGCCTCTCGGTGCGTAAATTTGGCAAACTACCTCGGATTCTATCGAAACAAATTCCCACACTTTGGTTGGATCGAAATACATGAGTTAGAACAAATGACATCAAAATCCGATCACAGGTTTGGATTTGGTGCGCGTTCGTAGGTATATGCCGAAGTTTAGTTTCTAAGTATGAATTTCGGGCCTCTCGGTGTCCAAATCGGGGAAACAAACTCGGATTCCATCGCAACGAATTCTCACCTTAGGTTGGGTCAAGATACATGCCTTAAAAGAAATAGTATCGAAATCCAACCCCCGGTTTGGATGTGGTGCACTTTTTTAGGTTTAGGACGAAGTATATTTTTCTAAGTATGAATTTCGGCCTCTCAGCGCGCCAATCGGGCAAACAACCACGGATTCAATTGAATCGAATTCCCACACTTAGGTCGGGTCAAAATAGATGCGTTAGAAGAAACGGCATCAAAATCCGACCCCCGGTTAGAATTTTGAGCGCGTTTGTAGGTTTAGGCCGAAGTATACTTTCTAAGTATGGATTTCGAGCCTCACAGTGCCCAAATCGAGGAAACAACCTCGGATTGCATCCAATGAATTCCCACACTCAAGTTTTTGAAATACAGGCGTTAAAATAGTCGACATCGAAATCCGATCCCCGGTTTGGATTGGTGTGCTTTTTTACGTTTAGGCCGAAGTATACGTTCTAAGTATGGATTTCGGCCTCTCGGTGCCAAAATTCGGGGAAACGACTTCGGATTCCATGGAAACGAATTTGCACACTTAGGTTTGGTTGAAATATAGGTGTTAGAAGAAACGACCTCGAAATCCAACTCCCTGTTTGGAATTGGTGCGCTTTTTAAATTTTGGCTTAAATATACTGTCTAAGTTTGGATTTCGGCCTCTTGGTGCGTAAATGGGTCAAACAACCTCGAATTATGTTGAAACGAATTCCCATACTTTGGTTGGATCGAACGACATGGGTTAGAACAAATGACGTCGAAATCCGATCCAACGTTTGGATTTGGTGTGCGTTTGTAGGTTTAGGCTGGAGTTTAGTTTCTAAGTATGAATTTCGGGCCTCTCAATGCCCAAATCAGGGAAACGAACTCGGATTCCATCGAAACGAATTCCTACACTTACGTTTGGTCAAAATACATGCGTTAGAAGAAACAACATGGAAATTCGACCACAGTTTGGATGTGGTGCACTTTTTAGGTTTAGGACGAAGTATACTTTCTAAGTATCAATTTCGGCCTCTCGGTGCACAGATCGGGCAAACGGCCTCGGATTCTATCGAAACAAATTCCCATACTTAGGCTGGATCGAAGTACACACGTTAGGAGAAATGACATCGAAATCCGATCACAGGTTTGGATTTCTTGCGCATTTGTAGGTTTAGGCCGAAGTATACCTTCTAAGAATGGATTTCGAGCCTCTCGGTACCCAAATCGGGGAAACGAACTCAGATTCCATCGAAACGAATTCCCACATATAGGTTTGGTCGAAATATGTGCATTAGAAGAAATGACATTGAAATCCAACCCCCGATTTGGAATTGTAGCGCTTTCTTACGTTTAGGCTGATGTATAGTTGCTAGGTATGGATTTCGGGCTCTCGTGCACCATTCGGGCAAACGACCACGGATTCAATTGAATCGAATTCCCACACTTACGTTGAGTCAAAATATATGTGTCAGAAGAAATGGCAAGAAAATCCGACCCCCGGTTCGGATTTGGTGCGCGTTTGTAGGTTTAGGCCGAAGTATACTTTCGAAGTATGGATTTCAAGCCTCTCGGTGCGCAAATCGGGGAAACGACCTCAGATTCCATTGAAACGAATTGCCATACTCAGGTCTGGTCGAAATACCAGCGTTAAAAGAAACAACATTGAAATCCGACCCCCGGTTTGGAATTGGTGCGCTTTTTTACATTTAGGCGGAAGTATACTTTCTAATATGGATTTCGGCCTCTCGAAGCCCAAATTGGGCAAATGAACTCGGATTCCATTGAAACGAATTCTCACACTTAGATTGGGTCAAAATACATGCCTTAGAAGAAACGAGACAGAAATCCGACCCCCAGTTTGGATTTCGTGCGTGTTTGTAGGTTTAGGCCGAAGTATACTTTCTAAGTTTGGATTTCGGCCTCTCGGAGCGTAAATCGAGCAAACGACCTCAGATTCTGTCGAAACGAATTCCCACACTTTGGT
The DNA here is from genome assembly GCA_015143295.1 of Tetracentron sinense. Classification (NCBI taxonomy): domain Eukaryota; kingdom Viridiplantae; phylum Streptophyta; class Magnoliopsida; order Trochodendrales; family Trochodendraceae; genus Tetracentron; species Tetracentron sinense. Next base: position 26,293,530 of record CM026571.1, read on the forward strand.
TGGATCAAAATACATGGGTTAGAACAAATGACGTCGAAATCCGACCATAGGTTTTGATTTGGTGCGCGTTTGTAGGTTTAGTCCAGAGTTTAGTTTCTAAGTATGAATTTCGGGCCTCTCGGTGCCCAAATCGGGGAAAGGACCTCAGATTCCATTGAAATGAATTCTCACACTCAAGTTTGGTCGAAATACAGGTGTAAGAAGAAACGACCTCGAAATCTGACTCCCGGTTTGGAATTGGTGCACTTTTTTACATTTAGGCCGCAAGATACTGTCTAAGTTTGGATTTCGACCTCTCGGTGCGTAAATCGGGCAAACGACCTCAGATTCTGTCGAAATACACGGGTTCGAACAAATAACATCAAAATCCAATCACAGGTTTGGATTGGGGGCACGTTTGTAGGTTTAGACCGGAGTTTAGTTTCTAAGTATAAATTTCGACCCTCACAAACGAACTCGGATTCCATGGAAACTAATTCCCACACTTAGGATTGGTCGAAATACACGCGTTAGAAGAAACTACATCGAAATTCGACCCCCGGTTTGGATGTGGTGCACTTTTTTAGGTTTAGGACGAAGTATACTTTCTTAATACGAATCTCGGCCTCTTGGTGCGCAAATCGGGCAAACAGCCTCGGATTCTACCGAAATGAATTCCCATACTTAGGTTGGATCGAAATACATGCGTTAGAAGAAATGACATCTAAATCCGATCGCATGTTTGAATTTCTTGTGCGTTTATAGGTTTAGGCCGAAGTATACCATTCTAAGTAAGGATTTCGAGCCTCTCGGTGCCCAAATCGGGCAAACGACCTCGGATTCCATCGAAACGAATTACCATACTTAGGTTTGGTCGAAATATGTGCGTTAGAAGAAATGACATCGAAATCCAACCCCCGATTTGGAATTGTAGCACTTTTTACGTTTAGGCTGATGTATAGTTGCTAGGTATGGATTTCGGGCTCTCAGTGCGCCATTCAGGCAAACGACCACAGATTCAATTGAATCGAATTTCCACACTTATGTTGAGTCAAAATATAAGTGTCAGAAGAAATGAAAATAAAATCCGACCCCCGGTTCGGATTTGGTGCGCGTTTGTAGGTTTAGGCCGAAGTATACTTTCGAAGTATGGATTTCAAGCCTCTCGGTGCCCAAATCGGGGAAACGACCTCGGATTCCATTCAAATGAATTCCCATACTCAGGTCTGGTCGAAATACTGGCGTTAAAAGAAACAACATCGAAATCCAACCCCCGGTTTGGATGTGGTGCACTTTTTAGGTTTAGGACGAAGCATACTTTCTAAGTATGAATTTCGGCCTCTCGGTGCGTAAATCGGGCAAATGGCCTCGGATTCTATCGAAACGAATTCCCACACTTATGTTGGATCGAAGTGCATGTGTTAGAAGAAATGACAACGAAATTTGATCGCAATTTTGGATTTCTTGCGCGTTTGTAGGTTTAGGCCAAAGTATACCTTCTAAGTATGGATTTCGAGCCTCTTGGTGCCCAAATCGGGCAAATGACCACGGATTCCATCGAAACGAATTCCCACACTTAGGTTTGGTCAAAATATGTGCATTGGAATAAATGACATCAAAATCCGACCCCCCATTTGGAATTGTAGCACTTTTTTATGTTTAAGCTGATGAATAGTTGCTAGGTATGGATTTCGAGCTCTCGGATGCGCCATTCGGGCAAACGACCATGGATTCAATCGAATCGAATTCCCACACTTAGGTTGGGTCAAAATACATGCATAAGAAGAAATGACATTGAAATCCGATCCCCGGTTCGGATTTGGTGCGCGTTTGTAGGTTTAGGCCGAAGTATACTTTTGACGTATGGATTTCAAGCCTCTTGGTGCCTAAATCGGGGAAATGACCTTGGATTCCATTGGAATGAATTCCCACACTCAAGTATGGTCGAAATACAGGCGTTACAAGAAACCACATCGAAATCTAACCCACGGTTTGGAATTGGTGTGCTTTTTTATGTTTGGGCGGAAGTATACTGTCTAATATGGATTTCGGCCTCTCGAAGCCCAAATCGAGCAAATGAACTCGGATTCCATCGAAACGAATTTTCACACTTAGATTGAGTCGAAATACATGCCTTAGAAGAAACAGCATCGAAATCCGATCCCCGGTTTGGATTTTGTGCGCATGTGTAGGTTTAGGCCGAAGTATACTTACTAAGTATGGATTTTGAGCCTCTCAGTGCTCAAATCGGGGAAACAACCTCGGATTGCCTCAAACGAATTCCCACACTCAGGTTGTCGATATACAGCCATTAAAATGAATCGACATCGATATCCGACAGCCGGTTTGGAATTGGTGCACTTTTTTACGTTTAGGCCGAAGTATACATTCTAAGTATGGATTTCGAGCTTCTCGGTGCCCAAATCGGGGAAACGACCTGGGATTGCCTCAAAGGAATTCCCACACTCAGGTTGTCGATATACAGGCATTAAAAGAATTGACATTGAAATCCGACCCTTGGTTTGGAATTTGTTTGCCTTTTTACGTTTAGGCCGAAGTATACTTTCTAAGTATGGATTTCGGCCTCTCGGTGCCAAAATTGGGGAAACGATCACGGATTCCATCGAAACGTATTCCCACACTTAGGTTTGGTCGAAATACAGGCATTAGAAGAAACGACCTTGAAATCTGACTTCCGGTTTGGAATTGGTGCGTTTTTTTACGTTTAGGCCCAAGTATACTTTCTAAGTATTGATTTCGGCCTCTCGGTGCAAAAATCGGGGAAACGACCTCGGATTCCATCGAAACGAATTCCCAAACTCAGGTTTGGTTGAAATACAGGCGTTAGAAGAAACAACCTTGAAATCCGACTCCCGATTTGGAATTGGGGCGCTTTTTTACGTTTAGGCCGAAATATACTTTCTAAGTTTGGATTTCGGCCTCCCGGTGCGTAAATCTGTCACACTACCTCAGATTCTATCGAAATGAATTCCCACACTTTGGTTGGATCGAAATACATGAGTTAGAGAAAATGACATCGAAATCCGATCACAGGTTTGGATTTGGTGCGCATTCGTAGGTTTATGCCGAAGTTTAGTTTCTAAGTATGAATTTCGGACCTCTCGGTGGCCAAATCGGGGAAACGAACTCGGATTCTATCGCAACGAATTCTGACCCTTAGGTTGGGTCAAAATACATGCCTTAGAAGAAATAGCATCGAAATCCGACCCCTGGTTTGGATGTGGTGCACTTTTTTAGGATTAGGACTAAGTATATTTTTCTAAGTATGAATTTCGGCCTCTCGGTGCGCCAATCGGGCAAACGACCACGGATTCAATTGAATCAAATTCCCACACTTAGGTTGGGTCAAAATAGATGCATTAGAAAAAACGGTATCGAAATCCGACCCCGGATTTGAATTTTGGGCGCGTTTGTGGGTTTAGGCCGAAGTATACTTTCTAAGTATGGATTTCGAGCTTCACGGTGCCCAAATCGGGGAAACGAACTCGGATTCCATCGAAACGAATTCCCACACTTACGTTTGATCGAAATATACGCGTCAGAAGAAACAACATGGAAATTCGACCCCGGTTTGGATGTGGTGCACTTTTTAGGTTTAGGATGAAGTTTACTTTCTAAGTATCAATTTCGGCCTTTCGGTGCACAAATCGGGCAAACGGCCTCCGATTCTATCGAAAAAAATTCCCATACTTAGGTTGGATCGAAGTACACGCGTTAGGAGAAATGACATTGAAATCCGATCGTAGGTTTGGATTTCTTGCGCGTTTGTAGGTTTAGGCCGAAGTATACCTTCTAAGATAGGATTTCGAACCTCTCCGTGCCCAAATCGGGGAAATGAACTCGGATTCCATCGAAACGAATTCCTACACTTAGGTTTGGTTGAAATATGTGCGTTAGAAGAAATGACATTGAAATCGAACCCCCGATTTGGAATTGTAGCGCTTTTTTACGTTTAGGCTGATGTATAGTTGCTAGGTATGGATTTCGGGCTCACGTGCGCCATTCGGGCAAACGACCACGGATTCAATTGAATCGAATTCCCACACTTATGTTGAGTCAAAATATATGCATTAGAAGAAATGGCAATAAAATCCGACCCCCGGGTCGGATTTGGTGCGCGTTCGTAGGTTTAGGACGAAGGATACTTTCGAAGTATGGATTTCAAGTCTCTCGGTGCGCAAATCGGGGAAACGACCTCGGATTCCATTGAAACGAATTGCCATACTCAGGTCTGGTCGAAATACCAGCGTTAAGAGAAATAACATCGAAATCTGAACCCCAGTTTGAAATTGGTGCGCCTTTTTACGTTTAGGCGGAAGTATACTTTCTAATATGGAATTAGGCCTCTCGAATCCCAAATCGGGCAAGTGAACTCGGATTCGAAACGAATTCCCATACTTAGGTTGGTTCGAAGTGCACCAGTTAGAAGAATGACAACGGAATTTGATCACAAGTTTGGATTTCTTGCGCGTTTGTAGGTTTAGGCCGAAGTATACCTTCTAAGTATGGATTTCGAGCCTCTCGGTGCCCAAATCGGGCAAAAGACCACAGATTCCATCGAAACGAATTCTCACACTTAGGTTTGGTTGAAATATGTGCGTTGGAAGAAATGATATCGAAATCCGACCCCCGATTTTGAATTGTAGCGCTTTTTTACGTTTAGGCTGATGAATAGTTGCTAGGTATGGATTTCGGGCTCTCGGTGCGCCATTCGGGCAAACGACCATGGATTCAATCAAATCAAATTCCTACACTTAGGTTGGGTCAATATACATGCATCAGAAGAAATGGCATTGAAATCCGATCCCTGGTTCGGATTTGGTGCGCGTTTGTAGGTTTAGGCCGAAGTATACTTTTGAAGTATGGATTTCAGGCCTCTTGGTGCCTAAATCAGGGAAACGACCTCGGTTTCCATTGAAACGAATTCCCACACTCAGGTATGGTCGAAATACTGGTGTTACAAGAAACAACATCAGAATCTGATCCCCAATTTGGAATTGGTGCGCTTTTTTATGTTTAGGCGGAAGTAAACATTCTAATTTGGATTTCGGCCTCTAAAAGCCCAAATCGGGCAAATGAACTCGGATTCCATCAAAACGAATTCTCATGCTTAGATTGGGTCGAAATACATGCCTTAGAAGAAACAGCATCGAAATCCAATCCCCGGTTTGGATTTTGTGCACGTTTGTAGGTTTAGGCCGAAGTATACTTACTAAGTATGGATTTCGAGCCTCTCGGTGCCCAAATCGGGGAAACAACCTCAGATTGCCTCAAACAAATTCCCACACTCAGGTTGTCGATATACAGGCATTAAAAGAATCAACATCAATATCCAACCGCCGGTTTGGAATTGGTGCGCTTTTTTACGTTTAGGCCGAAGTATACATTCTAAGTATGGATTTCGAGCATCTCGGTGCCCAAATCGGGGAAACGACCTCGGATTGCATCAAACGAATTCCCACAATCAGGTTGTCGTTATACAGGCATTAAAAGAATTGACATTGAAATTCGACCCCGGTTTGGAATTTGTTCGCTTTTTTACGTTTAGGCCGGAGTATACTTTCTAAGTATGGATTTCGGCCTCTCAGTGCCAAAATCAGGGAAACAATCTCGGATTCCATCGAAACATATTCCCACACTCAGGTTTGGTTGAAATACAGGCGTTAGAAGAAACGACCTTGAAATCCAGCTTCCGGTTTGGAATTGGTGCGCTTTTTTACGTTTAGGCCGAAATATACTTTCTAACTACGGATTTCGGCCTCTCGGTGCGTAAATTTGGCAAACTACCTCAGATCTATTGAAACGAATTCCCACCCTTTGGTTGAATCAAAATACACGATTTAGAACAAATGTAGTTGAAATCTGATAACAGGTTTGGAATTGGTGCCCGTTCGTACCATATGCCAAAGTTTATTTTCTAAGTATGAATTTCGGGCTTTCGGTGCCCAAATCGGGCAAACGGCCTCGGATCGAAACGGATTCCCACTTAGGTTTGGTTGAAACATGTGCGTTAGAAGAACTGACATCGAAATCCGACCCCCAGTTTGGAATTGTAGCACTTTTTTACGTTTAGGCTGATGTAAAGTTGCTAGGTCTGGATTTCGGGCTCTCGGTTCGCCATTCGGGCAAACAACCACAGATTCAATCGAATCGAATTCCCACACTTAGGTTGGGTCAAAATACATGTGTCGGAAGAAATGGCACTGAAATCCGACCCATAGTTTGGATTTAGTGCGTGTTTGTAAGTTTAGGCTGAAGTATACTTTCGAAGTATGGATTTCAAGCCTCTCGGTGCCCAAATCGAGGAAACGACCTCGGATTCCATTGAAACGAATTCCCACACTCAGGTTTGGTCAAAATATAGGTGCTAGAAGAAATGACCTCAAAATCCGAGTCCCAGTTTTGAATTGGTGCACTTTTTTACATTTAGGCCACAATATATAGTCTAAGTTTCGATTTCGACCTCTAGGTGCGTAAATCGGGCAAATGACCTTGGAGTCTGTCGAAATGAATTCCCATAGTTTGGTTGGATCGAAATACATGGTTTAGAACAAATGACGTCAAAATCCGATCACAGGTTTGGATTTGGTGCATGTTTGTACATTTACGCCGGAGTTTAGTTTCTAAGTATGAATTTCGAGCCTCTCGGTGCCCAAATCAAGGAAACGAACTTGGATTCCATGGAAAGAATTCCCACACTTAGGTTGGGTCAGAATACATGTGTCGGAAAAAATGGCACTGAAATCCGACCCACGGTTTGGATTTAGTGCGTGTTTGTAGGTTTAGGCCGAAGTATACTTTCGAAGTATGGATTTCAAGCCTCTCGGTGCCCAAATCGAGGAAACGACCTCGGATTCCATTGAAACGAATTCCCACACTCAGGTTTGGTCAAAATATAGGTGCTAGAAGAAATGACCTCAAAATCCGAGTCCCAGTTTTGAATTGGTGCGCTTTTTTACATTTAGGCCGCAATATACTGTCTAAGTTTCGATTTCGGCCTCTAGGTGCGTAAATCGGGCAAACGACCTTGGAGTCTGTCGAAATGAATTCCCACAGTTTGGTTGGATCGAAATACATGGGTTAGAACAAATGACGTCAAAATCCGATCATAGGTTTGGATTTGGTGCACGTTTGTACGTTTACGCCGGCGTTTAGTTACTAAGTATGAATTTCAGGCCTCTCGGTGCCCAAATCAGAGAAACGAACTCGGATTCCATGGAAACGAATTCCCACCCTTAGGTTTGGTCAAAATACATGCGTTAGAAGAAACAACATCGAAATCCAACCCCTAGTTTGGATGTGGTGCACTTTTTTAGGTTTAGGACGATGTATACTTTCTAAGTATGAATTTTCGGCCTCTCAGTGCGAAAATCGGGCAAACGGCATCGGATTCTATTGAAACGAATTCCCATACTTAGGTTGGATCAAAATACACGCGTCAGAAGAAATGACATCGAAATCCAATCACAGGTTTGGATTTCTTGTGCGTTTATAGGTTTAGGTTGAAGTATATCTTCTAAGTACGCATTTCAAGCCTCTTGGTGCCCAAATCGGGCAAACGACCTCGGATTCCAGCGAAACGAATTCACACGCTTAGGTTTGCTCGAAATATGTGCGTTAGAATAAATGACATCAAAATCTGACCCCGATTTGGAATTGTAGCACTTTTTTACGTTTAGGCTGATGTATAGTTGCTAGGTATGGATTTCGGGTTCTCGGTGCGCCATTTGGGAAAATGACCATGGATTCAATCAAATCGAATTCCCACACTTAGGTTGGGTCAAAATACATGCGTCAGAAGAAATAGCAATAAAATCCGACCCCCGGTTTGGATTTGGTGCGCATTTGTAGGTTTAGGCCGAAGTATACTTTCGAAGTATGGATTCAAGCCTCTCGGTGCCCAAATTAGGGAAACGACCTCGGATTCCATTGAAACGAATTCCCACACTTAGGTTTGGTCAAAATACAGGCGTAACAAGAAACAACATCAAAATCCGACCCCCAGTTTGGAATTGGTGCGCTTTTTTACGTTTAGGCAGAAGTATACTTTCTAATATCAATTTCAGCCTCTCGGAGCCCAAATCGGGCAAATGAACTCGGATTCCATCAAAACGAATTCTCACACTGAGATTGGGTCGAAATACATGACTTAGAAGAAATGGCATCGAAATCCGACCCCCGGTTTGGATTTTGTGCGTGTTTGTAGGTTTAGGCCGAATTATACTTTCTAAGTATGGATTTCGAGCCTCTCGGTGCCCAAATCAGGGAAACGACCTCGGATTGCATCAAACTAATTCCCACACTCAGGTTGTCGATATACAGGCATTAAAATAATCAACATCGAAATCTGATCCCCGGTTTGGAATTGGTGAGCTTTTTTACGTTTAGGCCGAAGTATACTTTCTAAGTACGGATTTCGAGCCTCTCGGTGCCCAAATCGAGGAAACGACCACGGATTGCATCAAATGAATTCCCACACTTAGGTTGTTGATATATAGGCTTTAAAAGAATTGACATCGAAATCCGAGCCCCGGTTTGGAATTGGTGCGCTTTTTTACGTTTAGGCCGAAATATACTTTCTAAGTTTGAATTTCGGCCTCTCGGTGCATAAATCTGGCAAACTACCTCTTGTAGAACCCCAGAACTTTTACCTATGTATTGGAATCTGTGCCAAAGCTTTAAGCCTTTGTAATCTTCCATTCCTATGGAATGAGAAATTGAAAAGTTTTCCTAAGTCGGATATGTTAAAAAAATCCGGGTTACTGAACTCCAATTGTGGATTAGTAACTTTGGGGGAATTTGGTCAATAAATAAAGAGGAATTTGAAAATTCTAAAATACTGGAGATGCTCATTTTTGAATGAAGAATCCAATGCAAGTTGAATCGTCAAAATCCGATGAACGAGTTAAAAGTTATGGCCGAAATACGAAAACGGGAAATTTGGAAAATTTCTGCAAGAGTTACGAACGATCATACAGGACCCTATGAACGATCGTAGGTGAAGTTACGATCGATTGTAGAAAATCTACGATCGATCATAGAATCTCAGGAATGGCCAAAACCCTCTATAAACGTTACGATTGATCGTAGAAAATTACGACCGATCGTAGAATGTTACGATCGATCGTAAATAACCTACGACCGATCGTAGATTGCGAACCCAAAATTTTATTTCGGGATTTTTAGGGTTTCTACCATTTGCCTATAAATAGGGCTTACCTTTGGGGGTTTATGGTTTACACTAAACCTAGAGAGAGTCCTTAAGAGATTGAGAGAGAGGGAGGATTTCTAAGAGAGGGTTTTCATCCTTGAGGAGAGATTGAGCAAGTGGGTGACCTAGATCACTCCCAAATCCTTGGATTCTTCAAATCCAATGCAAAGCAAGTGAGGAGCACCTCCTCCAACCTTGGTAGTGACTCCACCCACGTTTTTCCTCATCTATTGAAGGTCGGTACCTTGTGCTACCATCTTGGTCATATTTTCTTTCCCTTTATTGCTATGCTCTTCTATTTCCTTGCTTTCACGTAAATGCTTCACATGATATAAGATGGAATTAGTGAATGAAATGTCATATGGATGTTGTGTTGTGATGAATGAAATGGGAAGGGCATTGTAGCAATAATGAACACACATGTATGTAATGAGCGTTAATCCACCTAGAAAATCAAGATATTGGCTTTAACCATAATGTACACACCAAGTGTTTGATGAACTGTCAAGGTGAAGAATTAGTTCTAGAAATGCATGTATAAATTTATTCGCTTTTCTATAATGGCGTGAAAATTACTATGAGTTGAAATGAATGCTATTCCATGTATTATGGAACTCTATATGTCATGTTTAATTCCAAGTGATAGCATGTACACGAAACCACAAGCACGACATGCATGACATGGTTTACCGAGTTTTTCAAGACAAGGGTTTTATTCCCGATTCACGAGCAGCATGACTAGGCCAAACGTAAGGGTTGGTATGAGAGGTAGGGCATATCTTAAGATATGTTTTGCCTTACTTTTGACAAGAACAAGAAACCGCCAAGCAAGACTCCAAGCATGCATGTGCATTGTTGCTTAAGAGGGGTTTCCCCTCCCTCACAAGTTGTATCTCATTTAAAATGAGGGGGTTCTAAACCACCCTCCCTCACAAGTGCATCTCATTAAAAGAGGGGTCTCCCCTCCCTCACAAGTTGCATATCATCAAGAAAAGGGGGTTCTAAACCACCCTCCCTCACTAAGAGCATGAGCATTTTAAAATTCCAGCAAGCAAGACATGACATTATAAGACAAGCAAAACATGACACGGCAAGACATGCATGACATGACAAGACAAGTAAGACAGAACATGACAAACAAGTTTTTCAAGCACGAAAAGAGTATTTTAAGTCAAGTCAAGCACACAAGGTTTCAAGAGTTTTTCCAATTTTGGTGTGATGCAAGCATGAATTATAAACTATTTACCTTCCTGTTATGATATGAACTGTTTCCTGCTTTATTTTCGTTATTATATTGCTATGACTGCTGGTTTGTATTTGGTGCCCACTGAGTATTCCATGCTTAGCCGTACTTTGGATGTCGGCAGGTACTAGCGGAGCAGCTGCTCCTTTTGACATCTGTGCTCCTGGCCCATGGGTGGAGTAGGAGTATGTTGAGGAACCTGTGGAGGAGCCTCATGTAGATGGTTACTATTAGGTGGCAGATTCTAAGTGAGTGTGGGTGAGCACGAGAGATTTTATACCCATGTATTTTGACGAGCATGTTCGCACCTTCTTTCTTTTGTTTTCCCTTTTGTACAAAAGTTGGTTTATATATATATACATAGAGGTTTTGTGAGACTTCTGTTGTGCCATGTTAGTTTATGTTTCCGCTATTTTGTCCTCTTTTGTATATGAACCGAGTGTTTTGCAGTATGGTTTGTCAAGCAGGCCATGTAGGTCATGCCATGTTGTCCAAGATTCACTCTAACTCCTATGGTGGGTTTTGGGTCGCGATAGAAGTGGTATCAGAGCCTAGGCTTTAGGTCTTTAGGGTCATTTAGAATCTGGTACCATGGCTTTACAAGAGCATATGTCAGGAAGCATGTTAGGAAGGAAGTAAGTCGGAAGCGAGTCATGTTCCAAGTGTAAGACTAAACTTTAGTCTTAATCTAAAATGGTTGCTTCAACCAAGTACGGGTCTTAGGAACGCTAGAACACCAAAGCATGATATTATAAATACTCTGATGACTTAATGTGATGAATATGATAGTACTATATTATTATCGGTTGCTCTATTGTGAAAATTAAATCAATGTGATAAATTGTGGTTCCAAGTTAGACTCATGTGGCGCTATTGTTCTCAGGCTTTAGTTATGAGGCAGGGCATACAGGATCGTGGACCACATACTAGAGCCACATCTTCTTCTCAAGATGAGGATGAGCAGCCGGACCTCTCTCAGGTCTTAGGCTCTATTGCTGAGACACAAGCCATACTGGCAGCTCGGCAAACTATTCCCTCATCGGCAGCACCTACTCCACTGCCTGCAACACCAGTACATCGCACAGTTGGGATTAAGGCATTTTGGAGAATGAGGCCTCCATCATTCCATGGGAGTGTGGACCCTCTTGCTGTAGAGGCTTTGATCCTCTAGTTGGAGAAGATCTTTGCGGTCCTCTCACCCACAAAAGAAAAAAGCGTGGCATGGGTTGTTTTCATGCTAGAGGGTGAGGTCCACCAGGATTTGACTAAGCAAGGTCAACCATGGACTTGGGATGAGTTCAAGGATACCTTCTACAAGAAGTACTTTCCGGTTGGAGCTCGGGAAAGGAAGGAGAGGGAGTTCCTCAACCTCGAACAGGGTTCGATGACTGTGGCCGCGTATGAGGCCAAGTTCTTAGAACTCTCGAGATTCGCGCCTCACATGATCGCCACCGAGGCGATGAAGGCAAGAAGGTTTTAGCAAGGGCTCAGAGACATCATTATGGAGAGGTTCTCGGCCTTCAGGCATGCCACTTATCCAAAAGTGGTGGACAAGGCCTTGTTGATCGAGACCAACTCTAAGGCCGTGTCTAAGAAGAGGGATTTGGCGAGAGGCCAATCCAGCAGTTCAGCACCTCCAGAGAGGCGGGCCTGGACTGGCCCTTATTAGTACACTTGGCCAGCACTACCTCAGTATGCGTGGCCAGCACCACCGCAGAGACCATCTTATGCGCCTCAAGCACCATGACCTCAGGCTCCTCCAGCTCCACGACCCATTGCTCCTCAGGCAGCGAGGTATGCTCCACCTCCAGCTCCTCCGACCTACACATATGAGTTATGCACGTCTTGCGACTGAAGTCACTCGGTAGGAGATTGCCGTAAGGCATCGGGTGGATGTTTCCACTGTGGTCTCTAGGGCCACGTGATCAGAGATTACTCTAGTTAGCATTTGCCAAGTTAGTCTCAGAGGATTAGGCACCTAGTCCGCCCAGCAGGATCATACCAGGCGTCCTCCTAGCCTGCACGATCTGCACCTCCGCCTTGTCAGGTGAATCAGGGGTGAGTATTTGCCTTGACAGAGGGTGATGCACTTGCATCGGATGATGTAGTGCAAGGTACGCGTTTAGAGTTATTCGATTATCCATGATTGTCTTATTATGCCTTATTCTTTTTGTACGTATATGGCATGTTATATATATCTATACATATGATGTTGATGCATGGATTGACTTAGCTAGTTATAATTTCAGGAACTTTATTAGTCAATGAATGTTTGGCTCGTGTGTTGATTGATACCAGGTCTACTGATTCATTTGTTTCGCCGAGTTTTTCCCAAGGCTTTTCTATAGAGCCTAGTAAACTGGAATCAGAGTTATTCATTTCGACTCCTCTCGGTAAGACAGTGGTAGTAAATAGCATTTTCAGAGGCAATACAGTTCAAATTAGAAGTCTTGAGTTGGTAGCTGATCTCATCGTCCTTGGATTCCAGGATTTCAACGTCATTTTGGGGATGGATTGGTTACCAGCTCATCATGGGCATGTAGCTTGCTTTGAGAAGATGGTACTCTTCAAGCCGGTGGATGGGAAGCCATTTCATTTTCGAGGGTTAAGAAGTAGATATATCGCCTGCTTTGCGGTGTTGAGTCTAGTGAACCCCGAGGCAAAGGACTCTTCGACTATTTCGATCGTGAGTGAATTCCTGGATGTATTTTCAGAGGAGTTACCAGGGTTGCCCCCTGACAGGGAGATTGAATTTATGATCGAGCTTGCGCCAAGCACAACTCCTATCTCTCGGGCTCTGTACAGGATGGCCCCGATTGAACTCAAAGAGTTGAAGACTCAATTGGAGGAGATGCAAGGCCTTGGTTTCATTCGACCAAGTGTCTCACCATGGGGTGCCCCAGTGCTATTTGTCAAGAAGAAAGATGGCTCTATGCGTATGTGCATTGATTACATGTTAAAAAGGTCACTGTGAAGAACTATTATCCGTTGTCCAGGATTGATGACTTGTTTGACCAGTTAAAAGGAGCAAAGTATTTCTCTAAGATTGACCTTCAATCTAGTTACCACCAGTTGAGGATCAAGGCAGGAGATGTTCCCAAAACTGCATTTAAGACTCAGTATGGGCATTATAAGTACTTAGTGATGCCTTTTGGTCTCACAAACGTGTCAACAGCCTTTCTGGATCTAATGAACCGGGTGTTCCGACCGTACTTGGATCGATGCGTGATAGTGTTTGTCGATGACATCCTGGTCTATTCCCAAACACGGGAAGATCACATGCGAGACCTTTGCCTTGCTTTGGAAATGTTGAGAGAGCACAAGCTGTATGCCAAACTAAGCAAGTGTGAGTTTTGGTTAGAGGAAGTTGCATTCCTAGGCCATGTTGTTTCTGCGGAAGGCATCTCGGTAGATCCGATGAAGATGGAGGCAGTCATGAGTTGGGCGAGGCCCAAGAGTGTCACAGAAATCCGCAACTTCCTTGGGTTGGCAAGCTATTACCAGAGATTTGTTGAGGGTTTCTCCACCCTTGTAGCACCACTCACTTATCTAATAAGGAAGTTTCCAAGGGCAGTGAAGACTTTTCTCTGACTAGCCAAGGTGCTATCACATTCAGGGGAAGACTGTGTATCCCTGCAGGTACAGAATTGAGGCGGGAGATTATAAATGAAGCCCACCGTTCGAAGTATACAGGTTCTTCCTGGGGGTACGAAGATGTACCAGAACCTCAAGGGGCACTTTTGGTGGTGAAAAATGAAGAGAGATATTGCAGAGTATGTGGCATGGTGCTTGGTGTGCCAGTAGGTAAAAGCATAACACATGCGACCGGTGGGTCTATTGCAGTCTCTCCCTATTCCCGAGTGGAAATAGGAGCACATCTCCATGGACTTCATCGTTGGCTTGTCAAGGAAGGCAAGAAACTCGGATGTAATATGGGTTGTAGTAGACTGTTTGACAAAGTCTGCGCATTTCTTGGCTTATCGAACTAAGTTTAACTCAAACCAGTTAGCGGCGTTATATATTAAAGAAGTGGTTCGGTTGCACGGGGTGCCAATCAGCATTGTATCAGATCGGATGGGTAGACTGAGAGGATGAACCAAATCATTGAAGACATGCTTCAGGCATATATGTTAGATTTCAAGGGCAGCTAGGAAGAGCAATTGCCTTTGGTGGAGTTCGCCTACAATAATAGCTACCATACGAGCATTCAGATGGCACCATTTGAGGCCTTGTATGGGCAAAGTTGCAAGTCTCTTCTCTACTGGGATGAAGTAGGAGAGAGAAAGGTGTTGGGTCCTGAGTTGATCGAGCAAACTGCGAACAAAGTCAAGATCATCCGGGATCGGTTGAAAGCTGCTCAAGATCGTCAAAAGAGCTATGCTGACGCTTGCCGCAGGGACTTGGAATTCCAGGTTGGGGATTAATTCTTTGTGAAGGTATCTCCTAGCAAGGGGATTATGAGATTTGGCAGGCGAGGCAAGCTCAATCCTTGGTACGTCGGCCCCTTTGAGATTATCACGCGAGTTGGTGAAGTTGTTTACCGGGTAGCTCTTCCACCTCATATAGCCGCAGTCCACAATGTGTTTCGCAACAAGACTATCCCATTGGTTCTCGTGCAATGGCAACATCATACTTGAAAAGAGGCCACAAGGAAGCGTGAGGCCGAAGTTAAAGTGAAGTACCCAGACTTGTTTGAATAGGTTTTTGTATGTGTCATGTAATTTTGTTTTGGTTTTGTATTGCATGTATCGTCCAATTTCAAGGACAAAATTTTTATAAGGGGGGGAGGATGTAGAACCCAGAACTTTTGCCCATGTATTGGAACCCGTGCCAAGGCTTTAAGCCTTTGTAATCTTCTATTTCTATGAAATGAGAAATGGAAAAGTTTTCCTAAGTCAGATTTGTTAAAAAAATCCGGGTTACTGAACTCCAATTGTGGATCAGTAACTTTAGGGGCAATTTGGTCAATAAATAAAGAGGAATTTGAAAATTTTAAAACACCAGAGATGCTACGATCGTAGAAAATCTACGATCGATCGTAGAAAATCTACGATTGATCGTAGAATCTCAGGAATGGCCAAAACCCTCTGTAAACGTTACGATCGATTGTAGAAAATTACGACTGATCGTAGAATGTTACGATCGATCGTAAAGAACCTACGACAAATCGTAGATCGCGAACCCAGAATTTTATTTCGGGATTTTTAGGGTTTCTACCCTTTGCCTATAAATAGGGCTTACCTTTGGGGATTTATGGTTTACCCTAAACCTAGAGAGAGTCCTTAAGAGACTGAGAGAGAGGGAGGATTTCTAAGAGAGGGTTTTCATCCTTGAGGAGAGATTGAGCAAGTGGGTGACCTAGATCACTCCCAAATCCTTGGATTCTTCAAATCCAAGGTAGCACGCGAGGAGCCCCCCCTCCAACCTTGGTAGCTACTCCACCTACGTTTTTCCTCATCTATTGATGGTCGGTACCTTGTGCTACCCTCCTTGTCATATTTTCTTTCCCTTTATTACTATGCTCTTCTATTTCCTTGCCTTCACCTAAATGCTTCACATGATATAAGATGGAATTAGTGAATGAAATGCCATATGGATGTTGTGTGGGAAACCGTTATGGGCTGTGGCTAGGTGTGTGACGAAAGGCTCGGTGATATCTATGGAACTCATGGCTATAAGGAGGGGCCTAGAAGAGGCATAGCAGCGGGGAATTCAGAAAATTCGCATCGAATCAGACTCCTCTTGGGTGGTAAATTGTGTTCGAAATAATTGCTTGTGGCCGTGGAAGGAAGCAACCCTTCTCTCTTCTATCGAGCGCTATAAGGCATGCATGGAAGCCTGTGAATTTAATTTTATTCTGAGGGAAGAAATAGAGCGGCGGACTTCTTGTCCAAGATGTGTACTCGGGTTGAAGAGATCAACCTCAACCCTGATAGCTTCCCTATCTTGCTAGCAAAACTCATTCGTGATGATGAGCGAGGATGTAAAGTTTTGAGGATGTAATTTCCCCCCTTTTTTGGTAGTGCAGGTAGGGGTCTGCCTAACCCCGGCTTTTCTTTCCTAAAAAAAAAAGTGTTATGATAAATGAAATAGGAAGGGCATTGTAGCAATAATGAACACACATGTATGTCATGAGCGTTAATCCACCTAGAAAATCAAGATATCAGCTTTAACCATAATGTACACACCAAGTGTTTGATGAAATGTCAAGGTGGAGAATTAGTTTTAGAAATGCATGTATAAATTTATTCGCTTTTCTATAATGGCGTGAATATTACTATGAGTTGAAATAAATGCTATTCCATGTATTATTGAACTCTATATGTCATGTTTAATTCCAAGTGATAGCATGTACACGAAACCACAAGCACGGCATGCACGACATGGTTTACCAAGTTTTTCAAGACAAGGGTTTTATTCTCGATTCACGAGCACCGTGACAAGGCCAAATATAAGGGTTGGTATGAGAGGTAGGGCATATCTTAAGATATGTTTTGCCTCGTTTTTGACAAGAACAAGAAAGCAAGACTCCAAGCATGCATGTGCATTGTTGCTTAAGAGGGGTTTCCCCTCCCTCACAAGTTGCATATCATTAAGAAGAGGGGGTTCTAAACCACCCTCCCTCACTAGGAGCATGAGCATATTTAAATTTCAAGTAAGCAAGACATGACATTACAAGACAAGCAAGACATAACATGACATGACATGCATGACATGACAAGACAAGCAAGACAGAACATGACAAGACAAGTTTTTTAAGCACGAAAAGTGTATTTTAATTCAAGTCAAGCACACGAGGATTTCAAGAGTTTTTCTGACTTTGGTGTGATGCAAGCATAAATTATAAAATGTTTACCTTCCTGTTATGATATGGACTGTTTCCTGCTTTATTTCCATTATTATAGTGCTATGACTGCTGGTTAATATTTAGTACCCACTGAGTATTCTATGCTCAGCCGTACTTTGGATGTCGACAGGTACTAGCGGAGCAGCGGCTCCTTTTGACATCTGTGCTCCTGGCCCATGGGTGGAGGAGGAGTATGTTGAGGAGCCTGTGGAGGAGCCTCATGTAGATGGTTACTATTAGGTGGCAGATTCTAAGTGAGTGTGGGTGAGCACGAGAGATTTTATACCCATGTATTTTGGCGGGCATGTCCGCACCTTCTTTCTTTTGTTTTCCCTTTTGTACAAAACTTGGATTACATGTATATACATAGACGTTTTGTTAGACTTCCGCTGTGCCATGTTAGTTTATGTTTCCACTATTTTTTCCTCTTTTGTATATGCACCAAGTGTTTTGCAGTATGGTTTGTCAAGCAGGCCATGTAGGTCATGCCATGTTGTCCAAGATTCAATCTAACTCCTAGGGTGGGTTTTGGGTCGCGACACCTATAGATTTGTTTGGAGTTTTATGAAGTAAGGTAGCTAGATGATGTAGATATTGAACTATTGAAAGAATGTTTTCGGCTATGACATGAGTCCAATGATAAGAAATGAATTAAGAGATGAAGAATACATAAAACAAAATTGTTGGCTAGACTCCTTTGGGAGGTAAGACTCATTCGGGAGGTGAGACTCCTTTGGCAGGTAAGACTTTTATGGATAGTAAGACTCCTACGGGAGGTAAGACTCTTTTGGGAGCAAAGATTCATTTTAAAAGAAATGAAGTATGTTTTCAGAAATGACAAAGGTAAGAAGATGAAAAGTAAGACCTAACTAAAATGCATGACATCAAAAATGATGGTATGGGGCAATCATCCCTGGGGTATAAAACTCTTGAAAGAGAGGTGAGTCCCAAGACGGGTGGGTCACGGAATGTTAATAATACTGACTATCAATCACTCTTGAGATACAGAACCCTTGAAAGAGAGGTGAGTGCCAAGACATGGCGGGTTAGTTCAGGAATGGCTCCTTGTCTGAGGATGTCGTGCCCCAAAATCTCATATTGGTTAAATGAGACTTTGGACCCGTGACATTCATGTACAATCTTATCTTCACAGCATACAAGGCATACCAATTTCAGAGTCTGAAAATTTCTCTTTAACAATAATAATAATTTCAATCGATAATGAATATAAATCATCATCCATCAACATGTGACAAATCTTAAACATAAATAATTTGGATCATCCATCATTATCTCAATTCTAAATTTTAAACCTAAGCAACATCAATATTAAAATATCTTATTACAACCTCTTAAAACATATAAAATACTAACAGATTAATAGTAAGGATAGGGATCCAGATTAATCTCTCATTCCCGGTAATGAATTTTGGGTTCCTCGACATACTCTTTCTCAACCCAAGGTTTTGTGAATTGCTTTGAACCTAAACCTGACAACATCAAAAGTTCGATTGAGCAACAAAATGCTTAGTGGATATAAAGTCTAGCTAACAATATATAATATCTTGCATTATGAAGCTTATCATACATATCATAATTTAAATAATCAGAGAGGGAAGACATGTGAGCATATCATATCATCATTCATGGCATATAATATCTTGTGTGACTTCTGCAGATGCATGTCAATTCTTTTAAGATGCATGAATTTCTTACCAGATGCATGAATATCTGGTCAGATGTATGAATATCTTGTGTAGACTTGACATGTGTTTGTACTTATATATACTTACCAACCTACCATGCCGTGAGACTTGTGCTTGAGTGTCATGATTGACTTTTGAATCCATCTTTCTTAATTTCAACAATTAATTAAAAATGATAGAGAATCCACAATGTAAGAGTCTAGATACTGAAATCAAATTACGATATGCTGAAGGCACATAAAAGCAGTCTTCTTAAATTAATGTCTTTCCATTAGGTAAATAAAGAGTAAACAAGCCGATTGACTTCACTGCAACATTTGCACCGGAGCCAACTTTAAGCTTCTGCACCTGTTTGGTCGGCTTTCTGGTTTCTTTGAACCCCTGCAAACAATTGCATACGTGTACAGTGGATCTAGAATCCACGCACCATGAGTTAGGAGGACCGTCCAGAAAGTTAGACTCAACAGTAATATGTAAATCAAAGTATCTTATACCTTGAGTACTTCCGCTACCCTTCTTAAGAGTTGTGAGGTAAGTCCTGTAATTCCTCTTCTAGTGGCTTATTTTACCTCAGTGGAAACACTTTCCATTGCCCTTATTTTCTTTGCCAGCTTTTCCTGAAGAACCTTTGGCAACTCTTGCCTTACCCTTATTGTCTTTAAACTTTCCTTTGCCTTTATTCCATAAGCTCACTTAGTGACATTTCACTCTTGTTCATGTTATAATTTAACACGAACGAATTGAAGGACAAAAGGAGTGACTGCAGTACAGTGTCAACTTGAGTGATGACATCTATCTCTCCACTAAGAATTTCCAGTTCATTCAATAAGCCTATCATCTTTATGATGTGCTCCTTGACTGGAGTTCCCTCAGCCATCTTGGTGTTAACAAGGGATTTCAACTTTACTTGTCGAGCTGACCTATATTGCTCACCAAACATCTCATGAAGGTTTTGCAAAATGTCAGAAGCCTAATCCATGTGTTCAAGTTGGCTTTGCAAAATGTTAGACATTGAAGCCAGTATGTAACACTTGGTCATCTAATTGGACCTCTCCCATTGCTCTAACTCAGCCTTTTGGGCCAGTGAAGCATTTGGAGGAATTTCGGGCTTAGGTGACTTAAGACATAGGTCAAGGTTATCCACGGCAAATACAATTCTAATCTTTCTTTTCCAGTCTACATAGTTAATTCCTATTAACTTTTCATCACGAAGAATTTCAGTCAATGGGTGTAGGCCTGTCATGATCTAATCAAATGACAAATAAGACATTATTAGAGATCTATTGTATTCATTAATACCAATTAGATTATGGGTCTGTTTCTAATGGTATTGCCAGTTTGGGAAGAATCAATTAGCATAGAAAACCTAGACACTGGCTTAATGTGATCCTGCCTTTGGGCACATCATCACATCGCCTTGAATAGGCAGATAGAAACTATCGTCTCCAATTTCACAGATTTCATCTTGTGAATCCTGGAACATTCGATCTTCTGTCTGATACATAAGGGATGTTATACTCACGCTTTAGTGTTATTGTATAATATATCTTATTCATGTGCCCACCTACCATGAACCTAATAAACACCTAATGAAAGCTCACGCTTTGGCGTTATTGCTCCCACTATTTGCTTATTCAGTTTTCACCATGTTCACTCATAGGTGAGAGGGATTGGGCCCGACTTTGGCCTGTTAGCTTACTCACACTCCCCACTATAGGATCACTTAGTGTATGGTAGAAGATCATAATACTTAGGGACTTGTGCCTAGTCTATATACACATGATATATCAAGGGCAATCATTTCAACATAATAATTAAACATATAAATAGATATCATCTCAAGATAAAATAAACAGCAGTTATCATCTCATGATAATAATAACAATAATATACGAGATTAATCGTTATGAGTCAATAAATTAAAATGCATGGATGCAAGGGAATGTGATAAGAATAAAGGTAGCTCGCAAACTCCTTCGTGATCCCTTCCCTTTATCATCTTATCAAGATCACATCGCAACATCCTCCTTCGCAGCATCTCCACTAATGCATTAAACATAATTTAAATGGCATTAGGGAAACCAGTATTCCATTTGCCCATTTCAGGGAAACCGAATGAATTTGCCTTTACAAATTGTCAAAACCTACTACATATTAACCTCTAATATGAATGCATGAATGATAAACAATTTATCATAAATATGACCCATAACTATAGTCTAATATAAAATAGATGCTATATGGTGATGGAGTACTTTTTCTTATTTTTTAAAAGGATTTAAAAATTGATAACAATTATCAAATCGCTCAATTAAAAATCTATATCTTATATAGATGAAACCTCGGAAAAATATAACAATTATATTTTCCATAAAACAATTTTCATAAAATTATTTTTAAAATATAAGATAGAATTTTCTTAAAATCTCTACAAAATTTTATTTCTTTCCCAAATGCAAGATCCTTTCTCAAATGCAAGATCCTTTCATATAGATTGGTTCTACTATTATCCAAGATTAGTTCTACTATCATCCAGGATTAAAATAAAAAAATAAAAGAATCGAAAATCCTAAATATGATCATATCATAAATTAGGGTTTTATAATTTTTTGAATAAAATATATTTATGAGAAAAATCATTTATTAATTATTTTAAACAATTAATAAGTATATATTAAATGATCAAATCATTTAAAAGGAATTTCAAAATAAACTCTTTATTTCGAATTTAATTATATCACATATAATACTAGTTTTTAATATTTTTTTAATTATCAAATCTCATTTAATAATATAATAAATATTTATTTATTCTTCTCATGAAAAAATAAAATAATAAAAACTATGAGCAATATTAAATAGATCTAAATTAATTCATCTCATGAATTAAATCATCCATTTAATTACTTTATCAAAATAAACAAAAAATACTCCTAACCATGAGCTCTGATACCACTTGTAGGGGGATCCGGATAAAAATTTATGTAGAAATTGGATCCCTTACATCTTAACACCATAGAAAGCATCAAAATTATCTAACAGTTTTATTCATATCACCTTGGTGAATGCTTTTCACTGGTGAAAATTTAATCCACTCGAATCGTCAGAACTCTCTATAGAGATTTCTCTGAAAAAATACTAGAAGCTCGATCCTCGTTCTTTTTTGCTATCCCCACGAAGCTTTAGAAGCTCCTTTGGAATTATAAAAGCAAGAGGAAGAACATGGAGTCACCAAAAGTACTAAGGTTCAAAACCCTAGATTTGCGAAACCTAACTTCGGACCACCTAGTAGCTCACGAAAATCCCTAGGGGTATCCCCTAGGGCTCACGGTTTGGAGAGAGAGAGGAGAGGGGAGAAAAAATTCTGAAGAAAAGTGCTTAATGGTCTAGGGTGTTGGGGTATTTGTAGACTAGGATCCTATCCTAATCTTACTCCAACTTGATCTTATCTAGTAAGATTTATTAATTAACAATAACTCTTATTATTAATTAAATAAACTCCAACTTAATCTATAACTACTTTAGTTATAGTAATCCTACTAATTAAAGAGTCTCTATTATAAGAGGATTCCTTAATTAAAAGGGATAAGTCAACATCCTAACTCAAAGTAGGAAACCTAGTCAAACTAGGAGACAAACACCAAGGGGGGGCGTGAGCTTCTATGGGGCGTGGGTTTTGAGGAGTTAAAACTCCTTCTTGCAATCCAATTACAATAACATCTTAATCCTAATTGCAATCCAACAATTAGAATTTAATTTCATAATTATAGGAATTATATTTCAACAATTATTCAATTAAACAAATCCTAATCCAATTAGGATTCCTCAAGTGGGCACTCCACCCTAGGGTTTAAACCCATGGGCTTTGGCCCATATTAAAGGTCCATTTTAATGGGTTTATGGATATGGGTCAAACCCATTTCCCCTTTAATTATGTTAATTAAATAATTGCTAAAATAATTCATATGTTTAAATTAATAATTAATTTAATAATAGATTAACTTTTAATCTATTTAATTAAATGATTAACTTTTAATCACTTAAAATAATTGATTAAATTTTAATCAATTATTGAGCTTGTATTTCTTATGTGAGCACCTCCACAGATTGGTCTGGGACATTCTTACCCTGACTTATCCAATGTTATCCCATTGACCCTAAACGAGAATTACATTGGAATTGCAAGTGACGTGAGATATCCATGTTGCAATTGAATCCCAGTGTATGAACATTAACCATTACGGATCCTGCCACATAAACTTTTAAATTCGATTTATTCTTCCAAATACATTATCCCTAATGGGACTTCGAGATTGACATACTATCTAACCCATATCCCATTGCAAATCATCCGGGTTTCCAAGACTTATGATTAAGCCATGAGAAACAATTTCTCATGAAAAATATTTTGAGAAAATCCTTTTATAAGTATAATACTTTTGAATAAAAGTATATTTCAAAACTTATTTTGTTTTCAAAATCACCTGCGTAGGATTTGAACTTGATCAACTGTCTTACCCGGAACTTGGATAATCTCTCAAATTAATGAGCCTGGATTTCTTGTCTAAAATTCATCATGACTCGAACAACTTTCTGACTATCCAACTGTGACTGTATTGTATTCCCTAAGTTAGAAAATACGTTGGTTGAATAAAAACAGTCAGATTATCACTCAGTCATAGATGAACTCATCAGATCTAAGGATCATCGAAACCGTTCATTGTGAATGAGAGACCAACTATCAGATAGTATGTTTATGCAAGAGGTCTCTCATTGAATGCAATCAGTCGTTGTACATTTAAGCACCCATATGCTGATGTGTAGTCTCCACTACAATAATTCGAGATAGAACTACATCTCAACTACTAAAAACATCTTAGCATTCTGGCAGCCATATAAGTGAAGTGCCCAGCTTCACCCATAGCTGTGACTATATAAGGTATAAGGAACCAGAAAGTTATATCTGCCTGTGATAATCTAATCACATAACTTTCTTACAATATATCTTATGGACCTTTATCAATATCTCATATCGTATAGATCATCTCATGATCATGGTCAATTACCCATAATGAATATACAATAGATTAAGAAGAAGCATTTATTAATCAAATTAATAAGGTTCTAACAATCTAAGTGACTTTTCTGGGCATCATGTCTAACACTTACGAGTTCTTACAAGTTCTTCACTAGTGGCATACATAGCATGTAGCATGGTTACGTAGCTTATTGCAGCTTGGGAATATCAGATGGTTAGTGGCACTCCTTGGGCCGTCCCACTAGCTTACGAGTTCTTACAACTTTTCTTGTGAGTTTCCAATTCTTATAAGCTTCTTGTGAGCTTATTCTTATGAGCTTATGATCCATCTTCATGCTATCTTCATACATGTGCATAGTGCTTGTGAGCATCATGGAGTAATTGTGAACATCATAGTCATTAAAAGTGTTTTGAAACATTAAATACAATGCATAGAGTAGTGTGAGCATCATGGAAATCATAAAAAGCATTTAAATTATGGAGAACATTATATAGCATTCAAACATTTCTGTAGACATGTGAGGTTTTAACTAAACATTTAGGATATGTTTGCAAATTCGCCAAATTGGGAAAATTCCTAAATCAGGTCTTCATAGTCTTGAGTTTCATTCCAACTTGCATTTCATCAAACACGAGATATTCAACATGTCCTTATGTCTTTTAACTCATATTCTCATAATCCTCATTTCAACAAACACTTGGTGTGCATATATTATGTGTACATTGATTTAAGGCATTTCAATAATCATGAAAAATGGAAATCATGGTCATAATCATCATACCTTAGGCATACATAGCATGTAGCATGGTTACGTAGCCTATTACAACTCAATCATGCTTAATAATCCATACATTTAAGGAAACATGCTTAGTTTGGAATTTGGGAATAATCCTACAAAATCTCAACATTGAAAAGCTTGAAAACCTAAGTTAGGATCTAGGTTATTACTAGGTTAACTAAAAAGGGTGTAGTAACCTTTGAAATCAACCCTTGATTGGAGAAAACCCTTGTTTGGAAAACCCCCAACTTGATAGAGGATGATCCCACTTGAAGAGAATGCTTCAAGCTTGAAAGAGGGGAAGATCTACCTTGAGATCCCTTCATCTAAATCCACCACCTTCCTTGCAGCCTCCCCAAATCTCCCTTCTCTTCTCCTTTCCTCTCCACAACTCTCCTCTAGGTTTAGGGTAACCAAAAACCCCAAATTTGGATCCCTATTTATAGGCCAAGGGGTGACCCCAAAAATCACGCTCCAAAAAACGTGATTTGCACGCCTACGATCTTTCGTAGGCTGCCTACGATCTTTCGTAGGCTTCCTACGATCGATTGTAGGTTGGCCAGAGGGTTTCCAGCATTTTCTGGGCTTTACGATCAATCGTAGCAACTCTACGATCGTTCATAGTGCCGCTATGATCGTTCGTAGGGCCCATACGAACGATCACAACTTTTACAGAAAGTTTTTAGATTGTTGTGTTTTCGTATTTCGGCCATAAATTTTGACTCCCATATCAGATTTTGACGATTCAATTTGCGTTGGATTTTTATTTGAAAGGAGAACAATTTTGTCTCTAATAGGCAAATCCTAATTTTGAGTTTTAATTACCAAAAATGGCTCTAAAGCCGACTGATATGCAAATGGGTTTCATCAACCCATTTTTGCAGCAGATCCGATTTCGGAAATCGGACGTTTGAATTAACCCCGACTCAAAATCTAGAAAAGTTATTAACATGAACCTCAAAGAGAGTTCTAATACCTTTCCAAAAATTCAAGAATCGCTCAATTTCGATCAGTGGTGACAAAACTATGCCTCCCTAAGGTTAAGGGTATGCGAAGACCTTTTTCTTCTTTTTAACTTTGATCACACTTTGATCTCTTAGAGTGTTTCACACTCTTGTTTTAACACCCTTAAGCTATTCATAAAGGTCCTTAGGACCCAAACACAATTTATAACACACCCATGAAAAATAAAAGCCCCCATGAACATAATATCCACACGGCCTTATCACCATAACACTTAGGGTATTTTCATACCCCATCTACCTTGAATCCAACCCCTATTCCATTCTCATAACTCACGACCCTAGGTTCTTAAATCAAACTAAGGTAACCCGTTGGGCACAACCCATATGCATGGGAGGCCCCGGCCGTTACAAAATCCCTTGAATTGACACTATTCACCGCACTATTCAGTTAATGCTTTGAGCATGTTTTACACTCTTTGCTTGCTTTCCCAAGGACACCTCACGTCCCTTGACTCATATACTAAACTCACATTACATTCAGGCCATGTGGAAACCCTCACCCTCATTAACCAAACCCAACTTATACTAAAGACCTTTGGCCCTTCCAATACTAGTGCCCTCGGCACTATTCCCAACATTGTGAACTTGGTTCCCGGGGTCCAAAATTCACACTTAGGGTATTTTATACCCTATGAATTTATATTCTTAGAGTATTCTCATATTCTTTTTTAGAGACACAACATGCACACGTAAGTCCTCACTTCTCTTTCCTCACACCATGTAACCATGTAAGGCTTTAGGCCTTTACATATCCTGGGCAAGGGCACTATTCATTGTCCTATTTTCCTGAATAGTGAACCCAAATTCTGGGGTTCTACCGGTATTGTCGCGACCCAAAACCCACCCTAGGAGTTAGAGTGAACTTTGGACGACTAATCATGACTTGCTTGACAACCAACCTGCAAAACCCACAGAGCATATACCATAGAGGACAATATGGCGGAAATATAACTATAAAACACAGCGGAAGTCTAACCAAACCTCTATGAATATACATGCGCAAATCCAAGTTATACAAAAGTAACCAAAAGAAAGTGCGGACAGACCCGCCAAAATACATGAAAGTATATCTCTCATCTCACCCACAGCTATTCACTCAGAATCTACAACCACCTAATGGTAACCCTCTACGGGAGGTTCCTCCAAAGGCTCCTCGACGTACTCCTCCTCCACCCAAGGGCTCGGAGCACAGATATCAAATGGAGCAGCTGCTCCGCCATCACCTGCCGACATAAGAAGTACGGCTGAGCATGGAATACTCAGCGGGTACTAAGCACTAACCAACAGTCATAGCGTACAGATAGCATACATAAAGCAGGAATAATTCTTATAAGTTAGAAGGAAACAATTCATAGCATATAAAGCAGGAATAATTCATATCATGACAATAAAGTAAAGGAGTATATAATCATGCTTGAATTCATAAGAGCCGATAAAACCCTTGAAAACACCGTGCACTTGACTTGACTGAAAACACCATTTCCTTGCTTGAAAACTTGTCATGCTTGTCTTATCTTATCGTATCATGCATGTCATGCCATGTCTTGCCATGCTTGCTTGGAAAAGTAAACTACTTGTGAGGGAAGGGAGACCCTTCTTCCTAAATGCTTATGCTTGTCATGCCATGTCTTGCCATGCTTGCTTGGAAAAGTAAACTACTTGTGAGGGAAGGGAGACCCTTCTTCCTAAATGCTCATGTCATGTCCTTTCACTTGTGAGATGTTCTTGTGAGATGTACTTGCGAGGGAAGGGAGGCCCTTCTTATGTTATGTATGCACTTGTGAGGGAAGGGAGACCCTTCTTATGAAAATGCATGATTGCCTTGTCCTTGCCAAAAGCGAGGTAAAACATATCGTACGATATGCCCCACCTCTAAATCCCATTCTTGAAAACCTCGGTAAATCATGTCATGTATGCGTGCTCGTGAGGTCGTGTGCATACTTGCATTTGGAATTAAATATGGCATTTGAGTAATTCATAACACATAACATCAATGATTTGGGCAATTTAATATTGATATCATTTAGGGAAAGCGAACAATCACACTATCATAACCCTAGCAATTTCCATAAGCCTTAAACCTGCATTTTCTTAATTTATCATTCATTTTATTCACCTTGGCATTTCGTCAAACATGGTACATTCATTATTTATTAACCCTACAACATGCTTTTCTAGGTGGGTTATACTCACATCACACTTGTATGTTTATTATTAGTACAATGCCCTTCCCCATTCATTCATTACATCATCCACACGGCATCCATTCGCCAACATCCATCTCCATTTACCATACATACCACCCATCTCATAATATATATATATATATGAAGGAAAACAAGAAGAAATAAGGGAAGGAGAGGCTATAACTAGGAGGGTAGTAAAAGCACCGACCTTGATCAAGTGAGGAAGAAATCCCCCTTTCCAAAACGACCGTGAGTTGCTGCCCTAGCTTGGAACACGAGCTCCACACGAGCTTGAGCCGAGATCTTGAAGGAAAACGTACTTGAGGATGATCTAGGGTCTCAAACCCCTTTGATTTCTCTTCAAAATGGAAACCCTAGGTTTAGGAAAACCTTCTCCTTTCTCTCTATCTCTCAAAAGACTCTAAGGGTTGAGAATGAGCCCTAAAGGCTCGGGCAATCCTATATAAGAAAGGGTATAACACCCGAATGCCGAAAATGCCCTTAGTGAAAATTCTGCAAAACGCGCGGACCGAGCGATCGGTGGTTATGACCGATCGATCGGTTGCCTACCGAGCGATCGGTGTTTATGACCGATCGACCGGTCAAAAACTCACTCTCTGGAAAATTTCCCCATACAAACTTTCTGACCGCGCGATAGCTACCGATCGATCGGTTATGGACCGATCGATCGCTGACTGGACCGAGCGATCGGTTCTCTGTATGTCTGGACTGTTTTGACCATATCTTTTGACTCGCTCGTCGGATTTCGACGATTCAACTTGCGTTGGGTTCGTCTTTCGAAAACGCACATTTCTGACGTTTCGGAATTTTCGATTTCTCCTTTATTTATTAATTAGACTACAAAAATGGCCAATTAGCTACGAATGTGCTATTCATTAAGGATGAAAAAGTCCGGGGTGCTACATTCTCCCCCCCTTACAAAAATTTCGTCCCCGAAATTTGGACGATACATACATGCATCAAATCAAAACAAAATTATAAGCCATATGAACAAGTCTATTCAAACAACTCGGGATACTTTGCTTTGACTTCGGCTTCACGCTCCCACGTGGCTTCTTCTCGGGCATGATGTTGCCATTGCACGAGAACCAAAGGGATTGTCTTGTTGCGAAGCACTTGATCTCTCCGATCCAATATGTGAATCGGCTTCTCAACCAACGTGAGATCTTCTCGAATTTCCAACGGTTCCAATTCTAGTACATGTGAAGGGTCCGCAATGTACTTCCGAAGCATAGACACGTGGAAAACGTTGTGAACCGCGGCCATGTAAGGTGGAAGAGCTACTCGATAAGCAACTTCGCCAACCCGCGTGATAATCTCAAACGGTCCAACATAGCGAGGACTAAGCTTGCCTCTTTTGCCGAATCTCATAATCCCTTTACTAGGAGATACTTTCACAAAAACTTGATCCCCTACTTGAAATTCCAAGTCCCTACGGCGCGTGTCCGCATAACTTTTCTGGCGATCTTGAGCGGCTTTCAATCGATCCCGAATGATCTTAACTGTGTTTACAGTTTGCTCAATCAATTCTGGACCAAGTAATCTCCTTTCTCCTACCTCATCCCAATAGAGAGGAGACCTACAACTTCGCCCATACAAGGCCTCAAATGGTGCCATTTGGATACTTGCCTGATAGCTGTTATTGTAGGCGAATTCAACCAAAGGCAAATGCTCTTCCCAACTGCCTCTGAAATCCATCATACAAGCCCGAAGCATGTCTTCAATGACTTGGTTCACTCTCTCGGTTTGTCCATCCGTCTGTGGATGAAAAGCGGTGCTGAAATCGAGTCGGGAACCCATAGCCTCCTGGAAGCTTTTCCAGAATCGCGATGTGAATCTTGGATCCCGATCTGACACAATACTAACGGGCACTCCGTGCAACCTCACCACTTCCTTGATGTACAAAGCGGCTAACTGGCTAGAGTTGAAAGTAGTTCGGTACGGTAGGAAATGAGCGGATTTCGACAAACGATCCACTACTACCCATATCGCATCTGAGCCCCTTGCCGTCTTTGGCAAGCCAACTATGAAATCCATGGATATATTCTCCCATTTCCACTCGGGAATCGGAAGGGACTGTAATAGACCGGCGGGCCGCATGTGTTCTGCTTTCACCTGTTGACACACCAAGCACCGTGCTACATATTCCGCAACCTCCCTCTTCATATTTCGCCACCAAAAGTGACTCTTGAGGTTCCGGTACATCTTCGTACCCCCTGGATGCACTGTGTACTTCGAACGGTGTGCTTCATCCAAAATCTCTCTTCGAAGGTCTGCATTGGCTGGGACGCACAGCCTTCCCTTGAATGTGATAGCACCTCGGCTAGTGAGAGAGAAGTCCTCACTACCCTTAGCAACTTCCTTGTCCCGATAAGCCAACAATTCAGCATCCGTGGCTTGGTATTCTTGGATCAAATCTATAATGTATGGCCGAACCGTGACATTTGCCAAGATAGGACTACGGACAGAGTCATTCACACTAATGTCCAGATTTGCCAAGTCTTCAAGTAGCTTCCATTCTTGCACTAACATGCATGCTAATAACCCCGGAGGTCTTCTACTCAAAGCATCAGCCACTACATTTGCTTTACCCGGGTGGTATTGAATGGTACAATCATAGTCCTTTAGAAATTCCATCCAACGCCGTTGCCTTAGATTCAATTCCTTTTGGGAAAAGAGGTACTTGAGGCTCTTGTGGTCCGTATACACATAGAATTCCACCCCGTATAAGTAATGTCGCCAGATCTTGAGTGCAAACACGACTGCGGCAAGCTCTAAGTCGTGCGTGGGGTAATTCTTCTCATGCTCCTTCAATTGCCTTGATGCATAGGCAATGACCTTCTTGTGTTGCATAAGCACACATCCAAGTCCAACGTGTGAGGCATCACTGTACACCTCATACCCAAGAGGTCCGGATGGCACTGTAAGGACAGGAGCTGTAGTAAGCCTCTTCTTCAGTTCCGTGAAACTGATCTCACACTTGTCGCTCCAAACAAACTGCGCATTCTTCCGTGTCAGGTGAGTAAGCGGTGCTGCAAGGCTAGAGAAACCCTCTACAAATCTCCTGTAGTAGCCTGCCAGCCCAAGAAAGCTGCGTATCTCAGTAACACTCTTGGGCCTCGCCCAACTCATAACAGCTTCTATCTTCTTCGGATCAACAGAGATGCCTTCCGCAGAAACAACGTGGCCTAGGAATGCCACCTCTTCCAACCAAAACTCACACTTGCTAATTTTGGCGTATAGCTTGTGCTCTCTTAACATTTCCAATGCGAGGCGAAGGTCGCGTATGTGATCTTCCCGTGTCTGGGAATAGACCAAAATGTCATCAACAAATACAATCACGCACCTATCTAGGTATGGTCTGAACACCCGGTTCATCAAATCCATAAAGGCTGCCGGCGCGTTCGTGAGTCCAAAAGGCATCACCAAGAACTCGTAGTGTCCATACCGAGTCCTGAAAGCAGTTTTGGGAACATCTTCCACCTTAATCTTCAACTGGTGATAACCCTGATCGAAGATCTATCTTTGAGAAAAATCTTGCTCCCTTCAACTGATCGAACAAGTCGTCAATCCTAGGCAATGGATACCTATTCTTTATAGTGACTTTGTTCAATTGCCGATAATCGACACACATCCGCATCGAGCCATCTTTCTTCTTAACAAACAACACTGGGGCACCCCACGGTGAGACACTTGGTCGAATGAAGCCAAGGCTTTGTAATTCTTCCAACTGAGTCTTTAACTCTTGAGTTCAATAGGGGCCATTCTATACGGAGCCCTGCAAACAGGAGCTGTGCCTGGTGCAAGCTCGATCATAAACTCAATCTCCCTGTCTGGAGGCAATCCTGGCAACTCCTCTGGAAATACATCCAGGAACTCACTCACAACCGGAATAGTTGATGAGTCCTTTGCCTCGGGGTTAGCTAAGCTCAATGCCGCAAAACGAGCAATAGATCTGCTTTTCAACCCGCGAAAGTGGAATGGTTTTCCTCCTACTGGCTTGAAGAGTACCATTTTCTCAAAGCAAGCTACATGCCCATGATGTGCTGCTAACCAATCCATTCCCAATATAACATCGAAGTCCTGGAATCCAAGGACGATGAGATCAACCGCCAATTCGTGGCTTCCAACTTGGACCACACTATTTCTATACACTTTATCTGCCAATACTGTTTTGCCAAGAGGATTCGAAATGGCTAACTCCGGTTCTAGCTGACTTGGCCCTGCAGAAAAACCTTCTGAAAAACTCGGCGAGACAAACGAATGAGTAGACCCGGTATCAATCAATACTCGAGCCAAATACTCATTGACTAGTAGGGTTCCTGAAATTTTTAACTAGTGGAGTTAATCCATGCATCAACAGAGTATACACATAGGTATATATATATATCATACCAAGTATGTACACAAGGAATAAAACGCAACATATCAATCATGAATAACAAAATAATTCCAAACGCGTACCTTGCACCACATCATCAGATGCAAGTGCATCACCCTCTGTCAAAGCAAATACACGCCCCTGGTTCGCCTGGCGAGACTGAGGTGTAGACCGGGTAGTCTGAGATGACGCCTGATATGATCCTGCTGGGCGTGTCGGGGGCCTACTACCCTGAGACTGGCCTGGTAAATGCCGGCTAGGGCAATCCCTGATCATGTGGCCCTGGCGACCGCAATGATAACATCCACCAGATGCTCTTCGGCAATCTCCTGCCGGATGCCTTTTGCCGCATGAAGTGCAGACCTCATATGTGTAGGCTGGAGGGACCGGAGGTGGTGTATACCTCGCTGCCTGAGGTGTAACTGGCCGTGGGGCCGGAAGAGCCTGAGGTCGAGGTGCCTGGGGTACATACTGCCGGGGTGCTGGAGGCACATAAGTCGGCCTCATCTGTGGTGCTGGCCATGCATACTGATAAGGACCAGTCCGGGCCCGCCTCTCTAAAGGTACCGAACCACTAGATTGGCCTCTCGCCAATTCTCTCTTCTTGGACACGGTCTCTGAATTGGTCTCAACCAACAAGGCTTTATCCACTACTTCGGCGTAAGTGGTGTGCCTGAAGACCGACACTTTCTCCATGATGACATCCTTGAGCCCTTGCTCAAACCTCCTCGCCTTCATTGCCTCGGTGGCAATCATATGTGTCGCGAAGCGTGATAGCTCCGAGAACTTGGCCTCATAAGCGGCCACCGACATCGAACCTTGCTCAAGGTTGATGAATTCTCTCTCTTTCTTTTCCCGTGCACCGATCGGAAAATACTTCTTGTAGAACGTGTCCTTAAACTCCTCCCAAGTCCACGGTTGACCTTGCATGGTCAAGTCCCGTGTCCTCAATGCGGACAACCACCAATGGTGGGCTTCGCCCTCTAGCATAAAAACTGCCCATGCCACTTTCTCTTCCTCTGTAGGAGAGAGCACCGCAAATATCTTCTCAACCTGGAGGATCCAAGCCTCCGCAGTAAGAGGGTCCACACTCCCGTGGAAGGATGGAGGCCTCAATCTCCTGAATGCCTCAACTCCAGCCGTACGATGTACCGGAGCTGCGGGCGGTGGAGTAGGTGCCGCTGATGCCGGTATAGTTTGCCGAGCCGCCAGGATGGCGAGTGTCTCAGCAATAGAGCCTAAGACCTGGGAGAGGTCCGGCTGCTCATCCTCATCTCTGGAAGAAGATGAAGCTCTGGTGTGTGGTCCACGACCCCGTGTGCCCCGCCTCATGACTAAAGTCCTGAGAACAATAGCACCACATGAGTCTCACTCGAAACCACAGTTTATTTCCATGTCACTTCACAATAATTCAATTTGTATTAGTTGTATAATACTAATATACATCACATCAAGTCATCAGAGTATTCATCACATTATACTTATACTTTAGTGTTCTAGCGTACCTAGGACCCGTACTTGGTTAAAGCAACCATTTTAGACTAAGACTAAAGTTTAGTCTTAAACTTGGAACCAGACTCGCTCCCGACTCACTTCCTTCCTAACTTGTTTCCTAACATATGCTCTTGTCAAGCCGTGGTATAAGATTCTAAGTGACCCTAGAGACCTAAAGCCTAAGCTCTGATACCACTTCTGTCGCGACCCAAAACCCACCCTAGGAGTTAGAGTGAACTTTGGACGACTAATCATGACTTGCTTGACAACCAACCTGCAAAACCCACAGAGCATATACCATAGAGGACAATATGGCGGAAATATAACTATAAAACACAGCGGAAGTCTAACCAAACCTCTATGAATATACATGCGCAAATCCAAGTTATACAAAAGTAACCAAAAGAAAGTGCGGACAGACCCGCCAAAATACATGAAAGTATATCTCTCATCTCACCCACAGCTATTCACTCAGAATCTACAACCACCTAATGGTAACCCTCTACGGGAGGTTCCTCCAAAGGCTCCTCGACGTACTCCTCCTCCACCCAAGGGCTCGGAGCACAGATATCAAATGGAGCAGCTGCTCCGCCATCACCTGCCGACATAAGAAGTACGGCTGAGCATGGAATACTCAGCGGGTACTAAGCACTAACCAACAGTCATAGCGTACAGATAGCATACATAAAGCAGGAATAATTCTTATAAGTTAGAAGGAAACAATTCATAGCATATAAAGCAGGAATAATTCATATCATGACAATAAAGTAAAGGAGTATATAATCATGCTTGAATTCATAAGAGCCGATAAAACCCTTGAAAACACCGTGCACTTGACTTGACTGAAAACACCATTTCCTTGCTTGAAAACTTGTCATGCTTGTCTTATCTTATCGTATCATGCATGTCATGCCATGTCTTGCCATGCTTGCTTGGAAAAGTAAACTACTTGTGAGGGAAGGGAGACCCTTCTTCCTAAATGCTTATGCTTGTCATGCCATGTCTTGCCATGCTTGCTTGGAAAAGTAAACTACTTGTGAGGGAAGGGAGACCCTTCTTCCTAAATGCTCATGTCATGTCCTTTCACTTGTGAGATGTTCTTGTGAGATGTACTTGCGAGGGAAGGGAGGCCCTTCTTATGTTATGTATGCACTTGTGAGGGAAGGGAGACCCTTCTTATGAAAATGCATGATTGCCTTGTCCTTGCCAAAAGCGAGGTAAAACATATCGTACGATATGCCCCACCTCTAAATCCCATTCTTGAAAACCTCGGTAAATCATGTCATGTATGCGTGCTCGTGAGGTCGTGTGCATACTTGCATTTGGAATTAAATATGGCATTTGAGTAATTCATAACACATAACATCAATGATTTGGGCAATTTAATATTGATATCATTTAGGGAAAGCGAACAATCACACTATCATAACCCTAGCAATTTCCATAAGCCTTAAACCTGCATTTTCTTAATTTATCATTCATTTTATTCACCTTGGCATTTCGTCAAACATGGTACATTCATTATTTATTAACCCTACAACATGCTTTTCTAGGTGGGTTATACTCACATCACACTTGTATGTTTATTATTAGTACAATGCCCTTCCCCATTCATTCATTACATCATCCACACGGCATCCATTCGCCAACATCCATCTCCATTTACCATACATACCACCCATCTCATAATATATATATATATATGAAGGAAAACAAGAAGAAATAAGGGAAGGAGAGGCTATAACTAGGAGGGTAGTAAAAGCACCGACCTTGATCAAGTGAGGAAGAAATCCCCCTTTCCAAAACGACCGTGAGTTGCTGCCCTAGCTTGGAACACGAGCTCCACACGAGCTTGAGCCGAGATCTTGAAGGAAAACGTACTTGAGGATGATCTAGGGTCTCAAACCCCTTTGATTTCTCTTCAAAATGGAAACCCTAGGTTTAGGAAAACCTTCTCCTTTCTCTCTATCTCTCAAAAGACTCTAAGGGTTGAGAATGAGCCCTAAAGGCTCGGGCAATCCTATATAAGAAAGGGTATAACACCCGAATGCCGAAAATGCCCTTAGTGAAAATTCTGCAAAACGCGCGGACCGAGCGATCGGTGGTTATGACCGATCGATCGGTTGCCTACCGAGCGATCGGTGTTTATGACCGATCGACCGGTCAAAAACTCACTCTCTGGAAAATTTCCCCATACAAACTTTCTGACCGCGCGATAGCTACCGATCGATCGGTTATGGACCGATCGATCGCTGACTGGACCGAGCGATCGGTTCTCTGTATGTCTGGACTGTTTTGACCATATCTTTTGACTCGCTCGTCGGATTTCGACGATTCAACTTGCGTTGGGTTCGTCTTTCGAAAACGCACATTTCTGACGTTTCGGAATTTTCGATTTCTCCTTTATTTATTAATTAGACTACAAAAATGGCCAATTAGCTACGAATGTGCTATTCATTAAGGATGAAAAAGTCCGGGGTGCTACAGGTATCGCAGTATGGCGAGATTTCCAAGAGATACACAAGATGTCTGGGGACATGCATGAGGTAATGCCGGTATGTCGAGGTTGTCAAGGGGCACACAGGATGTCAAGGGGACACGGGGGTGTCGAAAGGGGTGTGGCATGTCCAAGACACTAGTCAGATTGATTTTGAAATGGCCGAAGGGCGCTAGATTTTGATGATGTCATGCAGGGTGTAAAGGCGAGGATGCTTTCCCATGACTTTGTTGACGTGACTCACGGGGATGCATGGTGTTGGCTTCTTCTGCTTGTCTTGCCGGGGCTAATTGATGTAGGTTGGTACGACCAGGTTTCGGTACCAAAAGCTCCATTTTGAAAAACTTTTTTTAGAAAAGTATTGTGGACTTTTGCAAAAGTTTTTTGATTTTGACAGAAAGAAATGATTAGTTAGCTTTTAGATTTTCCAGGAAATTGCCTTTGTCAGGGTCTAAGGGATTTTGTAGTCTATCTTTTACTCTTAGATAGTGGAGTATG
Source organism: Tetracentron sinense (assembly GCA_015143295.1). Classification (NCBI taxonomy): domain Eukaryota; kingdom Viridiplantae; phylum Streptophyta; class Magnoliopsida; order Trochodendrales; family Trochodendraceae; genus Tetracentron; species Tetracentron sinense. Next base: position 26,330,456 of record CM026571.1, read on the forward strand.
ACCCAGAAGAGGTTTTGTCACCACTAGGATGTTTGAGGGTAGACCTTCTTGTCTTGCTGCTACTGGAGATTGGGGACTCTAGCTGGGGAGAGTGATGTAGAGAGCTATTGGAGGCTTCTACAAGGGATCCACTAGGGAATTTGGACAGTGTCATAAATCATTGCTGGGAATCTGTCGTGGAGTGGAATTCTGCTGGAGACCATCAAATGTCTGCTGGGGAGTTGTGGCATCTACTAGGGACCTATGGGGGATTATTGGGAATTCGGCGAGACTGATTGTTGCCGGATCTTGTTGCCAAAATGCTCTCCAGTTTTTCTCTCTATTTCACCCTTGGAATGACCAAGTCATGAGATTCGCATAATTTTTACGCAATAAGATCGTTGCCGGTTTTCCTCATGCTTGTGAAGCTGGTTGATTTTTGTCTATTTTTTACCTCTAGTCGCAAGATTAGGTTTAGGGTCGCGTAATTTTTGCGCAATGAGGTCGTTGCTGGTTTTCTTCATGCCCGCGATTTTGTTCGGGAGAATAGATCTTCTTCCTTCATTGCCCTGAATGGCGCTCTACTAACGATTTGTGTTCCGCTGAGGATGTAGATGTGATACTGCACTTGCACTCGTAGTTTCTAGGGGATCTAGGAGGTCTTAGAGTGAGACAAAATATAGGCTAGGGGACCAAAGTTTGGGACACCCTGGGATTTCTCTTTTTGATCTTTATTCTTTTGGGGACTTCTCCCGTTGTACTCTCCTGAGGATTTGTACTTTTGGATTTTCGACGGAGTTTTTTTTTTTTTTGCTCCGTTGGAAAATTTGAGGTTGTCTCTACTGGGGAGAGGTTGTCCCTACTTGGGGAAGGTCGTCCCAAAATATTTTTGCTGGGGATAGAGTCCGGAGAGGCCGCTTCTGTGGGGAGTCTCTAACTTCGAGAATGTTTTGGTATCCTTGAGAGTTGATTCAGTTGGGCAAGTCGAGAGGATTTTTGATCTGTTTAGGGGAGATTGACTCTAGGGGGAGACTTTAGAGAGGCTTTGACTCCACTAGGGAAGGTTTAGGGGGTGTTTGGATCCCTTTACTGACCGCATCTGATTGTCAGGTTGACTACGTATCCTTTGTAAGATCAGGTCATGACGTAGTTCGGGCAAATGCCACAGAAGACATGGGAGGGTGTCCTTGAAAAGGTTTCATGAAAGAAGGGTGGTTAGGCTCAAGGGGGCTAACTAGCGGATTTCATTGATTTTGAAAATGGTATACATTGCTGGGGATAAGGAGTGCACTAAGGATGACCTCCTGTCATTTCTTAAAGAATATATGAGTGTAAAGCGCCTATCAGATCTAGACCCTAAGTGTAGTATTATTTGACTTTGTCCATGTTGATGGGCTCTGGGAGGTCTTCGTCATCCATACGTCTAAATTGAAGGGCGCCGTCGGAGAATTTGTCTCAGACGATGAATGGGCCTTCATAGTTGGGAGTGAACTTGCCCTATGGGTCAGGGTGGTTTGGTAATATTTTTCAGAGAACCAGGTCACCGATTTCGATACTTCGAGTCTTGACTTTCTTGTTGGATGCCCTAGCCATACGCCTCTGGTAAGCCTGAGAGTGATTGATGGATTTTAGTCACCGCGCTTCTATCAGATTCAATTGCTTATATTGGGTTTGTGCCCATTCTGCTTCTGAGATTTATGTTTCTATTAACACCCGGAGTGATGAAATTTCTACTTCAATAGGGAGGACCGCTTCCATACCATAAGCCATAGAAAATGGTTTTGCCCTAATTGAGGTTCGGATGGACGTTTTGTAGGCCATGAGTGCATATAGGAGAATCTCATGTCAGGCAGAGTAATTGGTTGCCATCTTCTCTATGATTTTCTTCATGTTCTTGATAGTGGCCTCAACTGCACAATTGGTTTGTGGCCTGTATGGTGTGGAATTGTGATGTTGTATTTTGAACTTTTGGCAGAGACTTGTCATCCCCTTATTGTAGAAATTGAGATCATTGTCTGTTACAAATTCAAACGGGATCCCGTATCGTCTGATGATGTCCTTCTTTAGAAAACGCTGAACCACAGATGTAGCACCCCAAAAATTTTTGCCATGTATTGGAACTCATGTCAAGGCTTTAGGCCTTTGTAATCCTCCTATTTCTATGAAATGAGAAATTTAAAGAACTCTAAGTGTTAAGAAGTAGTATTCCTAAGTCGGATATATCAAAAACCTGAGTTACTGAATCTCGTTTGTGGATCAGTCAACTTTAGGGGCAATTTGGTCAATAAATAAAGAAGAAATTGGAAATTCTAATGCTAGAACTGTTCCCCTTCAAAAGACGAATCCAACGCAAGTTGAATCGTCCAAATCGGACAACCGAGTCAAAAGTTTGGCCGAATTACCGAGGTAGGGAAAAATAGGAGAAAATAACAAAATCTAGAGTGTGCGATCGATCGTAAGTCAAGTGCGATCGATAGCATGCAGATGAAATGGGTCCCAAACTCTCTGGGCCATATGCGATTGATGGATCCCCATATACAATAGATCGCAGGGATCTGCGATCGATCACAGAGTGTGCAATCGATCGCATGCAGAGGGAAATCAGACCAATGTGTTTGGGTGCATGTGCGATAGATTGCATCAATGTGCGATTGATCGCACTATCCTGCGATTGATCGCATATAAGAGTGCGATCGATTGCATGCGCTAGCAGATTCCGAAATTTGAGGGTCTTAATCCCTTTTCTTGTTTAGGGATCCTCATTTGGGGCTTTTCTAACCTAGAGATGAGAAAGAGGGAAGAAAGAGGAAGAGAGGAGATTTGGAAAATCCTCCAAAGGAGCTTGGATTGGGAGATCAAGGGAGGTTCAAGCTTGGGAAATTTCAAGCAAGGGTCTTCCCCAAAGCATCTAGAGTTCCTCATACCCAAGAGGGGTTCTTCCTCAAGTTGGGACTACACATCAACGGTTTTCTTCAACCTATTCAAGGTCGGTACCCTATACTATCCTTCTAGTTCATCTATTATCTTTATTCGCCTTCATTTTATGATTTTCCCAAATTTTAAACAAGATAAGGAGTTGAGATGAATGGATGGTTGTGTGGATGTGAATGGGCGATTGGATGCCGTGTGTATGTATGGTGATGAACGGAAATGGGAAGGGCATTGTGATAATAATAAATACACATGTATGGTATGAGCTTAACCCACCTAGAAATCTAAGATTTAGGGTTAACAATAACGTACACACCACGTGTTTGATGAAACGCCAATGTGAAGAAGATGAGTTGTAAATCAAGAAATGCATGCTTAAAAGCTTATGGGAATTGCTAGGGTTTATGATAGTGTGATAAGTTACTTTCCCTAAATTGGTATGAATATTGACTTGCTCAAATTATTGATGTTCTATGTATTGTGAAATCCACAAATTTCATTAAATTTCAAATGAAAGCATGCACACGATTCCACGAGCACGGCATGCATGACATGTTTTACCGATGGTTTTTCAAGAATAAGGATGTTACGGGTGGGACATATCTTACGATATGTTTTACCTCACTTTTGACAAGAGAACAAGAACAAGCATCGCATAGGAGGGAGTTTACACTTCCCTCCCATCCATGAGGAGACTCCCCTCACTCACAAGTACATCTCATGAAAGAAGGGTCTCCCTTCCCTCTCAAGGCATATCATGAAAGAAGGGCCTCCCTTCCCTCTCAAGTACATCTCACAAGTGTATCTCACAAGCGCATCTCACAAGTACATGAACATGTTTAAATTTGAAATTACCCTGATCAATGATCTTTATGACCTAGAGAGGGGGTGAATAGGTCTATCTAAGAACTTCTAACCAATTTTTAATTTTTCAATTAATTAGTTTAGAAATCAATAAACAATTCACACAAACAATCCACACAAATCAAACACAGCAGATTTTTACGTGGAAAACCCTTACGGGGAAAAACCACGGGACCGCATCCAGCAACAAACTTCACTATAAGAAGAATTCAAGTACAAGACAAGACCTTACCCAAACCGGACTCGACGTTCCTAGGTACAGAATCTTACTCTTGATTTCCACGAACCAGCAGGTTCGAACTCCGCCGTAGCAGCTTCGGTTCCTGACCGACCAAATCTTCTCAAGCTACTTCAATACCACAATCACACGCGATCGATTTCCTTCCACGAAGGCTCCAGATCATACACCAGACACATACACAAAGTGTAGGGTTGTGAATCAATTTAGAAAGCTTCAAACCCTAGAGGGATCTCATATAGATCTGAGATCACACAATGCAAGATCAAAAATATAGATCTATATTTGAATTCTCTAGGATGATTGAAAAATGAGGGATCACTAAAGATCTATGAGGAATAATGGAAAAAGCCCTAGAAGGGTTTCTCAAACCTCTACTCTTTCAAAAATAAACAAAGATACGAATTAGGTCTCCAAAAAGTTGTTTATATAGGGTTTAAAAAAGAGTTCAGAAAAATAAAAATTATGTTTACGAGGACCGATCGAACGGTGCTTATAACCAATCGCTCAGTCCAAAACCGATCGATCGCTATTTCCACCGAGAGATCGATTAAAAATTGCCTCTCTGGAAAAATACCTCATACAAATTTTTTTACCAGTCGATAGCCACCGATCGTTCGGTAGGCCACCGATCGATCGGTCTCAACACCGAGCGATCGGTTGAGACAGAATTTTAGCCAAAACAATTTTCTTTTATTTTTGTTTGATTCAAATAAGACCAAAAGACTTTGTTAGGCTTAAAACTATCCTCCTAGGTATGTTTAGAGTTATCTAAGTCAAATCCAACCTAGGTAGGGGTCTCTAAGTCCATTACCAGTCTAGATCCAGAGTAGAAGTTTTTTCTTCAATATCTTCAGTCTTCTCGAAACTTTAACTTTACCGACAAGTTGAACAAGACACAACACACATGACCTATCTAATGATCACGGAATTTGCCAACACCTATTTAGGGATTTACAATCTCCCACTTTTACAATTTCGGGACAAAACAAGACTAACTCACATACTAGGTTCAAATTTTCCCAAATGATTCAAAAATGGAAAATTGAACCTTTACATGACTCAATAAAAAATTTCATGATATTCAACTTGTCATGTTTCAACAATCTTAAAACCTGTTTGCCTGCACAAGCTCAACCAAAACCCTGTGAAGCATGGGAAATAAAAAATTTCATAATAAGTTCATCTATAACAAGTTCTCTATTACAAAAAATCAGAGTAAAAGTGCCAACATCATCTCATAGAGAATAATCATCCAAGTCAATATCATCCATATGTGGTATGTACTGAGTACAACCAAGACAAAATACATCCAATGTCTCAAAATAAACTAGGACCACACTAAACTCCTAAACATAAATACATGAAACATAAGGAGTAGCCTAGTACATCAAACTAACTCTCACTCCTCTTCATCAGTAGTGAGATGAGACTCATAATATGCTCTAAAATCACGAACATCCCGCTGGACACTCAGCACTACTACATCAAGTGATCCAAGTCGACCTCGGATCTCTGTAGTGAATTCCTGGTAAGATGAAACATGAGTCTGGAGATCCATCTGCATCTCCCTCATCATTCTGGCAAGATCATCAATCGAGGCAGGAGGTGGATGAGAGGACCCGGTACCAACTTCTACTTCCTCCTCAGTATCTCGAACTGAAGCATGTGAGAAACTCTGAGCTAAGGTCTTTTTGTTGATTGTACCCTTCGGATTACGAGTAGGAACACCAGGAGGAGCAATGACCCCTTGAGAACCAAGGAGTTTAGTGATCAGGGAACCAAATGGAAGAGCTCCAACTACAGTTTGAGTTTGATGGGCTTGAATCGACAAATCAATAATGTGTGCGGCAAGATCAATATCATGTCCACGAAGGAGACTGAACAAAAATCGTGTTCTATCTTCCCTAAGGTCCGCAGTATGAACCTTTGGGTGGATATTGGCACTCATTACTAGGTTTACAAGTCTTGCATCCCTAGTGAGTTTAGACACTTCAATGAAGGAACCAACCCAAAGTGTAGGAGCACCACAAAGAAAGGTGACTACATTGTTCATAGATTCTTTATCCTCATCATTCTTATATTTATAAGGATAATAAGCATCTGGAACTCGAGGACAACCAAGAAATTTAGCAATGACATTACGATTTATCAAAACAGATTTTTGTAAAGCTCGAGATTTAAAAGACCAGGTTTTAGAGTTGATTTCCAAAAAATTTGAGTAAAATTCCTGGACTAACTGAATAGGAACAAGACCGGATAAAGTGAGAATACCTTCCCATTGATGATCAGTAATGAGCTTAGGAAGGTGATAATCACCAAAATCGGAAATTCTAATACCCCTTTCAACCATAACAGTCTTCTTGCTAAAATACTCACTATAAAGCCGAGCAGCAGTAGGGCTAATGAAGGGACCCAATAGAACATTCGAGGACGAACAAGCTTTTCCTTTTTGTTTCTAGGTTTTATCTGCCAAAGACTTTTGACGATTTTCAGAAGTAGAATCAACCATTTTACGGATTGGTCTATCCCCTATTGAAATCCCATGACCTATTGGAGTGAAAGAGTAGGGCTCATTGAGATCCTCTTCCTCGAGAGGGTCCTCTTGGTTGTTGAGGACCAATCTCCAGCGTTTAGAGACACCAGACATGAGGAATGCAAGAATAACTAAGGAGAATGAGAAAACCATCACGAATTTTTGATGCCCTAGATGAGAAAAGTAATCCAAAATCAAGAAAAGGAACAAAGTTTACCTTTTTAGATGCTTGGAAACACTTGGAGTAGAGAGAAATGACCGTAAGAGGGATTTGGAGGAGAAGGAACTGAGAGATCGCTCTGGAGTTCGTAGAACAAAAGAATAGTAAAATGAGAAATGAGGGTTTTATAACCCTGTTCACGAAAGACCGATCGATCGGTCATTAACACCGAGCGATCGGTGGTATGAAAATTTTTTTGAAAATTTTGACTTAAAACCATTTTTCTCCCCCTCAACCAAAGCAAGATTTAAACTCATTTTCACCTCAAAATCACCTAATGACTATGTACTTATGTAAACATTTATTTCATCAAAATCATAAAGAATATTCACCCAAGAATTTATATTACAGAATAGTTATGAACAAGGATTATGTAAATAACTTTTAGTTTCCATAAGTGATTAATTATGATTTTTGCATCAAATTCACATTTAGAGTCAAGAAACGCTAAGAAGTAATGTGTGTGTAATATTAAAAATTCATAACATGACTCTGAGGATTGGTTTCATCCACAAAACAAGATTTTGACATTATAACATAAAAGGTACTCTAGAATGTTCAAAAACTAGAATTAAAACCAAGAGACATCCATAGAATTATGATGAGCAATGTTTACCCCAAATTTGATCAATAAAGTCATTTCATTTTATCATCAAATTTTACACATTATCTATTCTTTGGACACTGGTGACTTTCACACAAGTAAGAAGGTAGCCCTCTCTAATGATAGTGGGGGCTTTCACACTAGCAACCCATATAGATACCTACTATTTGTCTAGGTAGCCATTACTCACTGTTTACATTCACTAGAAGCTATCACACAAACTCACAGGTAGTCCTTTCCATGTCAATAATTTTTTAAAACTCGGGGGCTCACCTTATGGAATTTTAATCACATTGGTTATACTAGTTTTGATTAAACTAGGGAACCATATGATATAATATTAGAATCTATAATCAGTTAGAGTGCATGTGCAACACATAACATCTTTGTTTACTCAACTCTAACTGAGATTGTTGATCATGACCATTTTAAATCACTAGATAGAACTAATAGTTGAACTATCCTTATTTACTCAATCCTATGAAAAATTTAACCTTGGAATTAATATTCAATTATGATTTCAAGGAAATAAATTTATGCATAACAATAGGAAAGAAGGTCATACAAACACACTATTTTTTGCAACATTTTTCAAATTTTTGAATGTTTTTGGATTTTTATTAATTAAAGAAAACAAAAAAATAGCTCTATGACTTAAATGAAACAAGAAGAACACATAGGCTATGAAGAAAGCACACTATCACTCAACTCCGCACAAACCAATGGATTTCCTAAGGAACTCAAACCTAAGGGAATCTAAGGGTTTTGTGAGAATGTCTGCAAATTGTTTCTCTGTTTGGACATACTCAATACACACAACATTTTGCTCAACTAAATCACGAATGAAGTGATGCCTAATGTCAATGTGTTTGGTGCGAGAATGTTGAACGGTATTTTTGGAAATATTGATAGCACTTGAATTATCACAATACACAGTCATAGTGCCCTGTTCAATCCCGTAATCATGCAACATCTGCTTCATCCAAAGAAGTTGAGTGCAATAACTGCCAGCTGCTATGTACTCAGCTTCGATAGTGGACAATGAAATTGAATTCTGCTTTTTGCTAAGCCAAGCAACTAAGCAGTTTCCAATATAGAAACACCCTCCGGAGGTGCTCTTCCTATCATCAGCATTTCCGGCCCAGTCGGCATCGGAATATCCAACTATTGTGGCATTGGTATTAAAAGAATACCAGAGGCCAAATGAAGGAGTTCCACTTACATATCGAATGATACGTTTGACTGCAAGTAAGTGAGACTCTTTTGGGCTCGCTTGATAGCGGGCACATGCTCCAACACTAAAGGCAATGTCTGGTCTAGTGGCAGTTAGGTAGAGCAAACTACCAATCATGCTTCTGTAAGAAGTTTGATCAACATCCTTGCCTGAAGGATCTTTACTAAGTTTTGTAGTAGAACTCATAGGAGTCCTAGCATGCTTAGCAGAGCTCATACCAAATTTCTTCACCAGATTTTTAGCATATTTGATTTGAGATACTGAGATCCCAGAATCTAATTGCTTGATCTGAAGACCAAGGAAGAAACTCAGCTCACCAACCAAGCTCATTTCAAATTCATTTTTCATTTGTTCAGCAAATGATAGAGCATGTAAGTCTAATGTGGAACCAAACACAATGTCATCAACATATATCTGGGCAATGACAATATCACCTTTTACATTCTTTATGAAAAGGGTTCTGTCTACTCCCCCTCTCGAAAATCCATTTTCCAAGAGATAAGTAGTCAACCTCTCATTCCAAGCTCTTGGAGCTAGCTTTAAACCATAGAGGGCCCTTTTTAATCGATAGACTTGATCAAGGTGATGTGGATCTTCAAACCCTTTTGGTTGTTCCACATAGACTTCTTCCTTTAGAATGCCATTCAGAAAGGCACTCTTAACATCCATTTGAAAAAGCTTGAATTTCATATGGCAAGCCATAGCTAGAAGAATTCTGATTGATTCTAGCCTTGCAACAGGAGCAAAGGTCTCATCGAAGTCAATGCCTTCAATTTGGGTGTATCCTTGTGCAACTAACCTAGCTTTATTTCTTATGATAGTACCTTTTTCATCAGATTTGTTCTTGAAAATCCATTTGGTACCTATCACATTTGTATTGTTAGGCCTAGGTACTAGATACCAAACATCATTCCTAGTAAACTGAAGTAACCCTTCTTGCATTGCATTGATCCAATTATCATCTGCAAGGGCTTCAGCTACATTCTGAGGTTCAAAAGATGAAGTATAACAAATGTAGCTAACTTCATTTTCAATTTGTTTCCTTGTTCTCACTCCACTTTCAAGATCACCTATAATATCTGTGGAGGTGTGAGGACTTATGACCCTTGGATGTGTAGGTTTTAATGGAGATGATTGCTTGTAATAAGTGGAGTTGAAGAAGTTTCAACATTTTCATTTCCAGCACTATCATCATCCTCAAGTTGCACATTTTCAACATCGGAGTCATCCACAACTACATTGATGGACTCCATAATTGTAGAGGTTCTCAAGTTATACACTCGATAAGCTCTACTGTTTGTGGAATACCCAAGAAATATCCCTTCATCATTCCGGGATTCAAATTTGCCCAGTTGCTCTCTATCCTTAAGGATATAGCATTTACTTCCGAATTCTCGAAAGTACTTGACACTGGGTTTCTTGTTATTCCACAACTCATATGGGGTTTTCTTTGTTCCAAGCCTTAGAAAAACTCGATTAACTATATAGCAAGCAGTGTTAACTGCTTCAGCCCAGAAATGAGAAGCTAGATTGTTGTTATGAAGCATAACTCTAGCCATCTCTTGGAGAACCCTGTTCTTCCTCTCCACAACACCATTATGCTGAGGTCTAATAGGTGCAGAAAATTCATGTTTGATACCCGACTCATCACAAAAGTCGTTGTACTTAGAGTTTTCAAACTCCTTTCCATGATCACTTTGAATTCGAGTGATTGGGTATCTTTTCTCATTTTGAATTTTCAAGCAAATACTTTTGAAATTTTCAAAAGCATCGGATTTCTCTCTTATAAATGCCACCCATGACATTCTGTAGAAATCATCAACCATGACTAGGATGTATCGCTTTCCACCTAGACTTTCAGTTCTTGTAGGACCCATAAGATCCATATGAATTAATTCCAATGGATATGTAGTAGCAATACTTAAAGTCTTCTTATGTGGGGTTCTAATTTGCTTACCAATCTGACATGGCCCACACACAGCAGTAGAAGGCTTTCCTAGTTTGGGCACACCTCTCACAAGTTCTTGCTTTGAGATTTTGCATAGGTCTTTGAAGTTCATGTGACCTAGCCTTCGGTGCCACAAATCAACTTCCTCAATTTTAGCCCTATTACAGACATTTGAGAAATTAGAACTAGGGATTAAGCCGTAGCAATTGTCAGTGGTTCTCAACTCTTCTAGAACACATTTAAATTTACCATTAATGACTAACCATTTATTTTGGGTAAAGTGCACAGCATGGATCATCACATAGTTGACTTATGCTAATCAAATTAGCTTTCAGTCCTTCAACAAACAAGGCATTTTTCAATTTTGGTATGCCTGGTGAATCGATGATACCGTTCCCTTTAACTAATGACTTGCTTCCATCACCAAAAGTAACATTCCCATCTGGACAGTCCTCAAATTGAGTAAATAGGGACTTGTTACCTGTCATATGCCGAGAACACCCACTGTCGAAGTACCACATTTCTGTGTTTTGGGCTTTAAAGGCAGTATGAATGACAAGGCACTTAAGGTCATCCTTTCTCACATACACAGTTTTTAAACTTTGTTTAGACATTTGAATATTGTTCTGTGTAGTAGAGACCTTTTTCTTTTTAGACCTTCTAGACCTCTTTCTGTTCTGTTCAGTTCTAGCATTATGATTTGTCACATTCTTTCCTCTTGAGTAATCATAAGGAGTGAATGTACCATTTTCATTTCTAGACATTTGAGCAATCCTATTGACATCTTCGCTCAAAAATCTAGATTTTTTAGCCAGAACTTGAATCTGCATTTGAAGATTCCTTTGACTTTGATTTTGGTTCCATGAACCATTTCAGGGAGCTCTTCTAAACACATTAATGTTTGGTCGAATGTGACCTCTTACACCACAAAAGTGACATGTGGGTATGAATCTAGAAAGAGGAGGAGGATTTCTTCTAAAACGAATTTGATTCCTCAAAGCATTCACCCTAGGAGCTGAATTTCTAGGCTTTACAACATTTGTATAAGCCTTAGTACTTGATGTAGAAGGTACATTCACTTTGGGATCAGAATGTATTAGTTCAAACACAGCACTAGCCATTGTACCAACAGCTAAAGGACCAGTTGGTGTGTCAGCATGTCCTATCCCAGATCTATTAGAATTTGATCCATATTTTCTAACTAATTCATCTAGGCAGCTAGTATTTCCAAACATTCTTACTTCTTTCTCAAGAGTATAGACCTTCTGAATCAAGTCAGTCTTGTCTTTAAGGGTTACATGATGTTCTTTTTCAAGAAATTTCACCTTATCAACAAGAGAATCTTTAAAAGATTCCAGCTCCACTAACAGAGTCCTTGACTCTTCAACTTCTTTCAAGGAAGTGTCTCTTTCAACTTCTAATCTTCTGACCACATTAGTCAATGAGACATTCTCTTCCAAAAGACACTTAACTTTTTCAACAGAAGCTTCTTTCTCTTTTTCAAGCTGACTAACTAGAGCATTCTTCTCCTTTGCTTCTAGTTTACAAGTATCTCTTTCATTTTGAATGATTTTGAGTTTTTTGCTCAAAGAGATTTTTGCTTTAATTAGTTTCAAACTTTCAGAATACAACTTATCATAAGTTGTTTTCAAATCTTCATCACTTTCAGAGTCAGTATGACTCTTCTCAGTGTCTCCACTAGACTCAGTTTGACTACTTTCATCACTTCTATCCTTCTCATCAACCACCGAGACAGTCTCAAGAATCCCAAAAAGGGATACAGTGAAAGCATTATGATTATCAGTTTCTTCACTCGAAGAGGAACTATCCGATTCTTCATTCTCGGAATCACTATCATCCCAACAGGCATTCGTCACCTTGCCCTTACTCTTCTTCTTGTTAGGACAGTTAGGTGAAATATGACCGAAGCCATGACATTCATAACATTGAACACCTTGGGATTTCTTGTCGCCACTCTTGGAATTTTTCTTGATTTCCCAGGGCTTTGACTTTGACTTCTCAAAAGATTTTCCTCCCTGTTTAGGATTGAACCTCTTTTTCGTTCTAAAATTTTTTTGAAATTTTTGAATGAAGAGAGCCATTTCTTCCTCATCCATCGCTCCATCACTGTTGTCCTCATCCAAAGATTCCTTAATTAATTTCAAGGCTAAAGATTTGGTCTTCTTGGATGGTCGAAGATTGAGTTCATAAGTTTGGAGTGAACCAACTAATTCTTCAATCTTCAGAGAGTCAACATTTTTACTCTCTTCAATAGCAGTGACCTTGGGTTGAAATCTCTCAGGTAGAGATCTAAGGACTTTTCTAACTATCTTGGACTCAGTTAATCTTTCACCTAAGTTGAAACTAGCATTGACAATGTCACTAAGTTTTGCATAAAATTCATCAAATGTGTCATCGTCTTCCATTTTCAAATATTCAAATTTGGTGGTTAACATTTGGAGTTTTGAGATTTTAACAGTGGTGGTACCCTCACGGGTAATCTCAAGAATGTCCCATGCCTCCTTTGCTGTTTCATATGAAGAAATTCGTCTGAATTCCTCAGCTGTGACTGCAGTAAAGATAGCATTGAGTCCTTTAGTATTCCAACCACTTGTCTCAAGCTCTTCTCTGGTCCATTCATTAGAATATTTGACGACAGTCAAATCACCTAGAGTTTTCACAGGCGTAGTCCACCCATTTTGAATAGACATCCAAATTCTCTCGTCAATTGATTTGAGAAAGGCTCTCATTCAGGCTTTCCAATATGCGTAATTATTCCCATCGAACAGTGGGGGACGAGAGACTGAACCGCCCTCTCTTAGAGTACTCCTGATCACAGAGTAAGATATACAGGATCACACTAAAGGGTTTAGTCTTAAAGGTGAACCCGCTCTGATACCAATTGAAATTACCCTGATCAATGATCTCTATAACCTAGAGGGGGGGTGAATAGGTCTATCTAAGAACTTCTAACCAATTTTTAATTTTTCAATTAATTAGTTTAGAAATCAATAAACAATTCACACAAACAATCCACACAAATCAAACACAGCAGATTTTACATGGAAAACCCTTACGGGGAAAAACCACGGGACCGCGTCCAGCAACAAACTTCACTATAAGAAGAATTCAAGTACAAGACAAGACCTTACCCAAACCGGACTCGACGTTCCTAGGTACAGAATCTTACTCTTGATTTCCACGAACCAGCAGGTTCGATCTCCGCCGTAGCAGCTTCGGTTCCTAACCGACCAAATCTTCTCAAGCTACTTCAATACCACGATCACACACGATCGATCTCCTTCCACGAAGGCTCCGGATCATACACCGGACACACACACAAAGTGTAGGGTTGTGAATCAATTTAGAAAGCTTCAAACCCTAGAGGGATCTCATACAGATCGGATCACACAATGCAAGATCAAAAGTAATAGATCTATTTTGCATTCTCTAGGATGATTGAAAAAGGAGGGATCACTAAAGATCTATTGAGGAATAATGGAAAAAGCCCTAGAAGGGTTTCTCAGACCTCTACTCTTTCAAAAAATAAACAAAGAATAGGAATTAGGTCTCCAAAAAGTTGTTTATCTAGGGTTTAAAAAAAGAGTCCAGAAAAATAAAAATTATGTTTACGAGGATCGATCGATCGGGTGCTTATAACCGATCGCTCGTTCCAAAACCGATCGATCGATATTTCCACCGAGAGATCGGTTAAAAATTGCCTCTCTGAAAAATACCCCATACAAAATTTTTTTTACCATTCGATAGCCACCGATCGCTCGGTCCAAAACCGATCGTCTCTATTTCCACCCGAGAGATCGGTTAAAAAATTGCCTCTTTTGGAAAAATACCCCATACAAAATTTGTTTTACCAGTCGATAGCCACCGATCCTAGTACCACCAGAGGGTCTCAACAACCGGCGATCGGTTAGAAGTTTTCCAAATTTCTTTTATTTTTGTTTGACAAAAAACAAAAGACTTTGTTAGGTTAAACCTATTTAGGGATTACAATCAAACAAACCAGGAGGGGTCTCAAGTCCAAGCAGACCAGAAAGTTTTCCAAACTTAGTCTTCTTGAAATTTAATTTACCTTTGAACAAGCAAAAAAACGACCATTAATATCCGGAATTTGCCAAACCCTTTTAGGGTTTACAAATTCAAGCAAACACATGGCATGACAATCTCGACGTAAGAAGAAAACATGAAATTTTCGGAAAGGGATTTTAAGTTGTAAGTGAGACGTTTAAGAGATTTATCGGTTTTTGAACCATTTCGGGGAGCTCTTCTAAACGCATTAAAGTTTGGTCGAATGTGACCTCTTACACCACAAAAGTGACATGTGGGTATGAATCTAGAAAGAGGAGGAGGATTTCTTCTAAAAGGAATTTGATTCCTCAAAGCATTCACCCTAGGAGCTGCATTTCTAGGCTTTACAACATTTGTATAAGCCTTAGTACTTGATGTAGAAGGTACATTCACTTTGGGATCAGAATGTATTGGTTCAAACACAGCACTAGCCATTGTACCAACAGCTAAAGGACCAGTTGGTGTGTCAGCATGTCCTATCCCAGATCTATTAGAATTTGATCCATATTTTCTAACTAATTCATCTAGGCAGCTAGTATTTCCAAACATTCTTACTTCTTTCTCAAGAGTATAGACCTTCTGAATCAAGTCAGTCTTGTCTTTAAGGGTTACATGATGTTCTTTTTCAAGAAATTTCACCTTATCAACAAGAGAATCTTTAAAAGATTCCAGCTCCACTAACAGAGTCCTTGACTCTTCAACTTCTTTCAAGGAAGTGTCTCTTTCAACTTCTAATCTTCTGACCACATTAGTCAATGAGACATTCTCTTCCAAAAGACACTTAACTTTTTCAACAGAAGCTTCTTTCTCTTTTTCAAGCTGACTAACTAGAGCATTCTTCTCCTTTGCTTCTAGTTTACAAGTATCTCTTTCATTTTGAATTTTTTGCTCAAAGAGATTTTTGCTTTAGTTAGTTTCAAACTTTCAGAATACAACTTATCATAAGTTGTTTTCAAATCTTCATCACTTCCAGAGTCAGTATGACTCTTCTCAGTGTCTCCACTAGACTCAGTTTGACTACTTTCATCACTTCTATCCTTCTCATCAACCACCGAGACAATCTCAAGAATCCCAAAAAGGGATACAGTGAAAGCAGTATGATTATCAGTTTCTTCACTTGAAGAGGAACTGTCCGATTCTTCATTCTCGGAATCACTATCATCCCAACAGGCATTCGTCACCTTGCCCTTACTCTTCTTCTTGTTAGGACAGTTAGGTGAAATATGACCAAAGCCATGACATTCATAACATTATACACCTTGGGATTTCTTGTCGCCACTCTTGGAATTTTTCTTGATTTCCCAGGGCTTTGACTTTGACTTCTCAAAAGATTTTCCTCCCTGTTTAGGATTGAACCTCTTTTTCGTTCTAAAATGTTTTTGAAATTTTTTAATGAAGAGAGCCATTTCTTCCTCATCCATTGCTCCATCACTGTTATCCTCATCCAAAGATTCCTTAATTAATTTCAAGGCTAAAGATTTGGTCTTCTTGGATGGTCGAAGATTGAGTTCATAAGTTTGGAGTGAACCAACTAATTAGTCAATCTTCAGAGAGTCAACATTTTTACTCTCTTCAATAGCCGTGACCTTGGGTTGAAATCTCTCAGGTAGAGATCTAAGGACTTTTCTAACTATCTTGGACTCAGTTAATCTTTCACCTAAGTTGAAACTAGCATTGACAATGTCACTAAGTTTTGCATAAAATTCATCAAATGTGTCAACGTCTTCCATTTTCAAATATTCAAATTTGGTGGTTAACATTTGGAGTTTTGAGATTTTAACAGTGGTGGTACCCTCACGGGTAATCTCAAGAATGTCCCATGCCTCCTTTGCTGTTTCACATGAAGAAATTCGTCTGAATTCCTCAGCTGTGATTGCAGTAAAGATAGCATTGAGTCCTTTAGTATTCCAACCACTTGTCTCAAGCTCTTCTCTGGTCCATTCATTAGAATATTTGACGACAGTCAAATCACCTAGAGTTTTCACAGGCGTAGTCCACCCATTTTGAATAGACATCCAAATTCTCTCGTCAATTGATTTGAGAAAGGCTCTCATTCAGGCTTTCCAATATGCGTAATTATTCCCATCGAACAGTGGGGGACGAGAGACTGAACCGCCCTCTCTTAGAGTACTCCTGATCACAGAGTAAGATATACAGGATCACACTAAAGGGTTTAGTCTTAAAGGTGAACCCGCTCTGATACCAATTGAAATTACCCTGATCAATGATCTCTATAACCTAGAGGGGGGGTGAATAGGTCTATCTAAGAACTTCTAACCAATTTTTAATTTTTCAATTAATTAGTTTAGAAATCAATAAACAATTCACACAAACAATCCACACAAATCAAACACAGCAGATTTTTACATGGAAAACCCTTACGGGGAAAAACCACGGGACCGCGTCCAGCAACAAACTTCACTATAAGAAGAATTCAAGTATAAGACAAGACCTTACCCAAACCGGACTCGACGTTCCTAGGTACAGAATCTTACTCTTGATTTCCACGAACCAGCAGGTTCGATCTCCGCCGTAGCAGCTTCGGTTCCTAACCGACCAAATCTTCTCAAGCTACTTCAATACCACGATCACACACGATCGATCTCCTTCCACGAAGGCTCCGGATCATACACCGGACACACACACAAAGTGTAGGGTTGTGAATCAATTTAGAAAGCTTCAAACCCTAGAGGGATCTCATACAGATCTGAGATCACACAATGCAAGATCAAAAGTATAGATCTATATTTGCATTCTCTAGGATGATTGAAAAAGGAGGGATCACTAAAGATCTATGAGGAATAATGGAAAAAGCCCTAGAAGGGTTTCTCAGACCTCTACTCTTTCAAAAATAAACAAAGATAGGAATTAGGTCTCCAAAAAGTTGTTTATATAGGGTTTAAAAAAGAGTCCAGAAAAATAAAAATTATGTTTACGAGGATCGATCGATCGGTGCTTATAACCGATCGCTCGGTCCAAAACCGATCGATCGCTATTTCCACCGAGAGATCGGTTAAAAATTGCCTCTCTGGAAAAATACCCCATACAAATTTTTTTACCAGTCGATAGCCACCGATCGCTCGGTCCAAAACCGATCGATCTCTATTTCCACCGAGAGATCGGTTAAAAATTGCCTCTTTGGAAAAATACCCCATACAAATTTTTTTACCAGTCGATAGCCACCGATCGCTCAGTAGGCCACCGATCGATCGGTCTCAACACCGAGCGATCGGTTGAGACAGAATTTTAGCCAAAGCAATTTTCTTTTATTTTTGTTTGATTCAAATAAGACTAAAAGACTTTGTTAGGCTTAAAACTATCCTCCTAGGTATGTTTAGAGTTATCTAAGTCAAATCCAACCTAGGTAGGGGTCTCTAAGTCCATTACCTGTCTAGATCCGGAGTAGAAGCTTTTTCTTCAATATCTTCAGTCTTCTTGAAACTTTAACTCCACCGAAAATTTGAACAAGACACAACACACATGACCTATCTAATGATCACGGAATTTGCCAACACCTATTTAGGGATTTACAAAATTCAAGCAAGCACACATGGCATGACAATCTCGACAAGATCAAGCAAGACAAACATGACAAGTTTTCAAGCACGAAACGAGGATTTTAAGTTAAGTCAAGTGCACGACGATTTCAAGAGATTTATCGGCTTTTATGTAATACAAGCATGAATATAAACTGTTTTACT
This sequence comes from Tetracentron sinense, assembly GCA_015143295.1. Taxonomy (NCBI): domain Eukaryota; kingdom Viridiplantae; phylum Streptophyta; class Magnoliopsida; order Trochodendrales; family Trochodendraceae; genus Tetracentron; species Tetracentron sinense. The sequence continues at coordinate 26,348,797 of CM026571.1, forward strand.
TTCCTATATGATATAAATTGCTTTCTGCTTTATATGGTTGTTGTTATGTTATGCCTGTTGGTTAGTGTTTGGTACCCGCTAAGTATTCCATGCTCAATCATACTTCTTATGTTGGCAGGTGATAGCGGAGCGGCTGATCCTTTTGATATCTGTGCTCCGAGCCATTGGGTTGAGGAGGAGTATGTTGAGGAACCTATGGAGGAACCTTCAGTAGAGGGTTACTATTAGGTAGTGGTGGATTCTGAGTGAGTGAGCTGTGGGTGAGTTTGAGAGAGTAGACTCATGTATTTTGGGGGGTATGTCCGCACTTTCTTTTGTGAGTTCATTTTGTACAAAACTTGGATCATGTATATATACATAGAGGTTTTGTTAGACTTCCGATGTGCCATGTTAGGGTATGTTTCCGCTATTTTTGTCCTCTATTGTATATGCTCTGTGGGTTTTTGCAGGATGGTTTGTCAAGCAAGTCAAGTAAGTCATGGTTAGTCATCCAAGATTCACTCTAACTCATAGGGTGGGTTTTGGATCATGACAACGGAGGTTGTGACATTGGCATAAGAAGTTACCTCGAGCCATTTTATGAAATAATCGATTATTATCAGGATGAATCGATATCCGTTTGATGCTTTCGGTGCTATGGGTCCGATGACATCGATGCCCCAAGTTGAGAATGACCATGGAGCAGTGAGGTTGTGCAGCTTGGTCGGTGGTGCATTGATCCTGTCGGTATAGATTTGGCACTGGTGGCACTTCGGTACATGCTAGCAATAGTTGGATTCCATTGTGGACCAGTAATAACCCAGTTAAGTATCTTCTTGGAGAGCATCAACCCATTCAGTATGGGTAGAAAATTCTTCCATGAATTTCCTCAACTACTTGTGTAGCTTCACGAGTGTCAAGGCATCTGAGCCAAATTAGGTTTGGTGATCATTTGTACAAGATTCCTCCTGAAAGGATAAACTGAAAGGCCAGCCTTCTGATTGCCCGACGGTCTGTTTTGGTGGCGTCGAGTGGGAAGGTCACATCCTCGAGATATTGCTTGATGTCTGGATACCAAGGCTTGTTGTCTGATACCTCTTAAATCTCAAGGTAGTAGGGAGGCTGGTCCTGTTGCTGAATTTCGATCGGCCAGAGCATGATGCCCTTAGGAATCTGTACCATAGAGGCAAGAGTGGCCTGTGCATCGATAAATCTATTATGGTTCCTGGACTTGTGACTGAAGGTGATTCTTCTTAACTGAGTTATTAGTACGTTGAGGTAGGCTAGGTACGAGACTAGTCTTGCTTCTCGGATGACCAAGATTCATTTGCCTGACAGATTACTAAAAACGAGTCGTTGTAGACATCTATCTCTTCAATCCCAATGCTTAGGGCTTCTTTCAATCCGACTATACATGCCTCATACTCTGCCTCGTTCTTTGAACATCTGAACTTCAGATTGATCGAGATGGGAAGGTGGGCTCCCTTAGGAGAGATCAAGACTACTCCTGCCTCGTGTCCATGATTGTTAGCAACTCCGTCGAAGTATAGTTCCCAACTGAGGTATTTTTGCTCTTCTGACTCTGCATATAGGATGGCTTCATCTGGTAATTGATCATGTACTGAAACATAGTCTTGTGTTGGGCTGTGGGCCAAGTGGTTTGCAATTCTTGTCCCTTGATCGACTTTTGAGTCATGTACGTGATGTCGAATTCAGACAACATCATAAGCCATCGGGCTGTCCTCCCGATAGTGACAGGCTTTTCCAATAAGTACTTGAGTGGATCCATCTAGGAGATTAAGATTACCGGATAAGAAAATAGATAGTGCCGCAGACACTGAGTAGCCCAGATCAGTGCCAGACAAGTCTTCTCGAGTGGGTTGTACCTCTCTTCATACTTTAGCAGGTGCTTACTAATGTAGTAGATGACTTACTGTATTTTACCTATCTCATCATTCTGTGCCAGGATGCACCCCATGAAGGTTTTTTGTACTGAGATGTATAGCAGCAGGGGCCATCCCGGTGTAAGAGGAATAAGTACTGGAGGATGGAGAAGATACTGCTTAATCCTATCAAAAGCTTCCTGGCACTCGTCCATCCAGGTTGTAGGCACATTCTTTCAGAGAAGCTGGAAGATCGGCTCGTATATCGAAGTGAGCTGAGAGATGAAACGACTAATGTATTGAATTATGCCCAGGAACCCACGGATTCCCTTTTCAGTTTGGGGAGTTGGCATTTCGATAATAGCTTTAGCTTTAGTTGGATCGATCTCAATGTCTCTTTTACTGACTATGAAACCGAGGAGCTTTCCTGATGAGGCTCTAAAGACACATTTGATCTGATTCAGTCTTAGGCCAAATTCTCTAAATCTGTTACATAGCTTCTTCAGGCCTTCAGGGTGCTACCTGCCAGTAGGTGATTTGACGATCATGTCATCCACATATATTTCAGTTGACTTGTGGATCATGTCATGGAACAGGCTGTCATGGCTCTCTGGTATGTTGCCCCTGCATTTTTGAGTCCAAGGGGCATTACTTTGTAATAAAATGTGCCCCACAGAGTGATGAAAGAGGTCTTCTCCATCTCTTCTTCTGCCATTTTAATCTGGTTGTATTCGGTGAAACCATCCATGAATGAGAGCATCTCGTGCCCTGCAGTGTTATCGACCAGGATGTCAATGTGTGGGACGAGGAAGTTATCTTTAGAGCTTACCTTGTTTAGATTTCGGTAATCGATACACATTCAGACTCTCCATCCTTCTTGGATACTAGTATAATGTTGGCTAGCCATTCAGGATAGGTTGCTACTGTAGGAAGCCTGCTTTGATCTGCTTCTATACCTCTTCTTTGACCTTCTGTGACCATTCAGGCCTCATCTGTCTCAGTTTTTACTTAACCGTTCTGATCTCGGGGTTCAGAGGTAGTTCATGTACCACTAATGCTTGGTCTAGGCTGGGCATGTCTGCATAGGACCAAGTGAAGATGTCACTGTAGCTCTTTAGGAATCTGATCATGTCTGTTATCTGTTGTGGGCTCATAGTTGTGCCGATCTTAACAAGCTGGGGGTTGTCTTCGGAGCCAAGGTTTATGGTTTCAATGTCCTCAAGGTTAGACTACAGGATCCCTTCACTGTGCTCTAGGAGGTCTAGAATCTCCTGAGGCAGTTCCTCTTCCTATTTTGAGTCATATTCATAATCCAAAAGTTCAAGGAGGGTTTTGGGGATAACCTTCTTAGAGGTGATTTGTTGGCAAATTATTAAGCTTAGTTTAGCATGCTTTTTGTTATTTTTTATGGCTTCAGGACACTAGGCCTTCTAGGGGAAGAGCCCGTGTGATTTTGACATCAGCCAATTTGAAATGCAAAACATGATTTTAAGTCAAAACATCAGATTTTATAGATACAACATGACTGTTGTTTACAAAAATTGACTCAACAAAAAGAAGCCGACAGTGGCCGATATTTAGATTTTGCAATGGGAGCAAAAGAGGAGATAGAAGGAGGAGAAGAATGGTACTTCAGTCATTGCCTGATCGAACCAACCTGGCCTGCATTATGCTTACCCAGGCCCTGAGCGGCCTCGATGGTGAGAGCCTCAGTCCACCAATAAATCAATTGTTGGTGACTAGATGATGCTTCGGCGATCATAAGAGCTGTTAGGACTGTGCTGCAAGCAGGCAGACTTCATATCCAAGAACCTTGATAGGTCTGCCTGATATTTGTCTTGTAGTACGGTACTATGGCTTCGCCGTCCATGCTTAAGCCCAGAATGCACTGAATCTCATCCAGTGTTGAACACAGTTCATTCTTTCCAAAATGGAACACCATATGTGATGGGGTCCAACACTGGATAGCAACATTAATGAGGTGCAGGTCCGATTTAATCATGGATAGGTCTAAAACGGTCCCCATTTCATAGTACTGAGCCCAAGCAAGACGCTGACTCTGGGTGAGGGCTATAAGCACGAATTTTAGCACCCACGGAGTTTGGATTAGAATCGCCACCTACAAATTCACAAGGGATAACTCCCTGGGTAATGGATAAGGTCTTGGTCTGCTAAGGGATTTCGGTAAGAGGTTTTGTAGAGCCCCGGACCTTTTCACATTTAATGCATGACACTTTCGTTACCATTTTGCCTTTAAAGAGGAATAATTAATAAATAAGGAAGAAATTGGAAATTCCGAAACGTCAGAAATGTTCGTTTTCGAAGTACGAACCCAACGTAAGTTGAATCATCAAAATCGGATGAACGAGTCAAAAGTTATGGCCACAACAATTTGGACCTGCAAGCAACCGATCGCTCGGTCCATAGAGCGATCGATCGGTCCAAAACCGATCAATCGGTAGCTATCGACTGGTCAAGATTTTTGTATGAGGACATTTTCCAGAGAGTGAAATTTTAACCGATCGCTCGGTTATGAAACCGATCGATCGGTAGGCAACCGATCGATCGGTCATTAACACCGATCGCTCGATACTCGCGTTTTTGCAGAAATTTCAGTAAGGGTATTATGGTCTTTTGGTCGGTTTACTCTTACCTTAAGAGTCTTGCCCGAGCCTTTAGGGCTCATTCTCAACACTTAGAAGATTTGGGGGATTAGAAGAGAGGAGAAAGGGTTTCCTAAGCTAGGGTTTTGCTTTTGGAGAAGAATCAAAGGGGTTTTGAGACCCTAGATCACTTCAAGTCCGGCTTTTCTCCAAGATCACGGCTCAAGCACTCGTGAGGAGCATCTCCTCAAGCTAGGGCAGCGCCTCACGGTCGTTTTTGGAAGGGGTTTCTTCCTCATTTCTTCAAGGTCGGTACTTCTTGCTACCCTCCTAGTTATGGCTTTTCTTTCTTCCCTTATTCTTTGTACTCTTTGTGTCCTTTCATCCATAAATGTATTATGAGTTGAAATGGTGAATGTTGTGAATGGAGAGGGGTGTTGGCGATTGGATGCCGTGTGTATGATGTAATGAATGAAATGGGGAAGGACATTGCACTAATAATAAACATACAAGCATGTTGTGAATGTGAACCCACCTAGAAAAGCATGTGATAGGCTTAACAATTAATGCACTCACCATGTTTGATGAAATGCCAAGGTGAAAGAAATAAATTGTAAATTAAGGAAATGCATGCTTAATTAATTGCGGAAATTGCTAGGACCTATGATAGTGTGCCTTCTTATTTTCCTTAAATTACATGAATATTGAATTGCTCAAATGATTGATGTTCTATGTATTGTTAACTCTTCAAATGTCATATTTAAATTTAAATGCAAGTATGTACACGCTTCCACGAGCACGACATGCATGACATGAATTTACTGAGGTTTTCAAGAACGAGGTTGAGAGGTGGGACATATCCTACGATATGTTTTACCTCGCTTTTCACAAGAAAACAAGAACCAACATTCCACGAGGGGTCTCCCCTCACTCACAAGTGCATATCATGAAGAAGGGCCTCCCTTCCCTCGCAAGTACATACATATCATGAAGAAGGGTCTCCCTTCCCTCTCAAGTGCATTGCATAAAGAAGGGTCTCCCTTCCCTCTCAAGGCATCTCTCAAGCGCATCTCACAAGGATATCTCACAAGTGTATCTCACAAGTTACATGATCACAAGCAAGCACGCATGACATGACACGTACGACACGCTCGACAAGATCAAGCAAGACAAACACGACAAGCTTTCAAGTACGAAAAGATATTTCAAGCCAAGTTAAGTGCACGATGTTTTCAAGAGGTTTTATCGGCTTTCTACGAAATACAAGCATGATTATAAATTGCTTTACTTCCTTGTATGATATGAATTGTTTCCGTCTGACATATATGAATTGCTCCTGATTATGTATTGCCATTTTTATGCTATAATTGTTGGTTAGTATTTAGTACCCGCTGAGTATTCCATGCTCAGCCGTACTTCTTATGTCGGTAGGTTCTGAGGGAGCTGCTGCTCCATTTGATGTTTGTGCTCCTGGTCCATGGGTGGAGGAGGAGTACGTCGAGGAGCCTTTGGAGGAACCTCCCGTAGAGGGTTATCAGTAGGTGGTCTTAGATTTTGAGTGGATTAGCTGTGGGTGAGCATGAGTGATTATATCCATGTATTTTGGCGGGCATGTCCGCACTTTCTTTGTTTTGATTTCTTTGTATTAAACTTGGACCATGTGTATATACTTAGAGGTTGTTAGACTTCCGCTGTGTTTTATAGTTATGTTTCCGCTGTCCTCTATTGTATATGCTCCGTGGGTTTTTGCAGGTTGGTTTGTCAAGCAAGTCATGTAAGCCATGAGTAGTCGTCCAAAGTTCACTCTAACTCCTAGGGTGGGTTTTGGGTCGCGACAGGTTTGGTTAAGTCTGGGGAAGGGGTTAGGCACCCTAAGACTTCAATTTTTTAATGGTTCCCTACTCGCTAGGTGTAAGCCAATATTGAAGTCAAAGTTGTTCAAATGCCTAAGTGTTTAAGGTAATACTAATCCAAGAAAGAAAACCTAACTAGGGTAGAATCCGGGTTGGGTTGCCTACTTACTCACAAGGGTGAGATCAGACTGAGCATAGTTCTGACACATGAGCTCGTACCAAGGCTAGGGGTGTATGTGTGTGTGCACCAAGCTTGGTTAATGGATTAGTCCGGTAAACTAGGGTTTGGTTGATCGGGTTGGTCAAGTGTAAGGTATTGGACCTGATAGGCCGAAAGTTAGTCTGGTAGTCTAAGAGAGGCCCGGTGGGCTAAGATGACTTAACTAAGGTTAGGGTTGCTAATCGGGGTTAAAGGTTAAACTAACCATGGTTAAGATTGCTAACCATCGTTGAGGGTAACAAGGTTAAGTTCGGTAGACTGAGATTGGGCCCAGTAGGCCAAGGGTGAGCCCGGTAGGCTAAGAGGTTATACCCGGTAGGCCAAAAGAGGATTTAACCAAGGATAGAGATTACTAACCAAAGTTAAATGGGAAGTCAACCATGGTTAGGTCTATTAACCATGGTGAAAGGGACAATGTAGAAACATTTTGGCCATTTCAGAATATTTTGAAATTTTGTAGCATTTGTTCAGATTTTTCCAGGGGTTAAGGGCTGCTTAACCATGGTTAAAAGTTAATCAGGATTAGGTTAACCCCAGTTAAACAGTCTAGGCAGGTTAGGGTGGGCCCAAATAACATGACAGGGCTTACAACGTTCTCCTACCTGGTCTGGGCCCAATACAAAAGCCCAAAATACAGAAGTTCAATAATTGCGGTAATAGCATTACCACCATTATAGAAGCATTTTCAAGGGGTTTTTACAGGCCTGGGGTTTGAGGTAGGGATGAACCCAAGGGGTCGTGGACCCTCAGGGTTGAAGACAGAAGTCCAAGGAAGGTTCTGGGTCTTTGTTGGACCCACGGGATGGTCTGGAATAGGTCCAAAGTGGGCCCAAATTCACTGTATTTGGTATACTGTAATGGTGGTAGATAGTCTACCGCCGTTCTGGAGAGTCCCTGGTTTAGAGTATTTAACCATAGTTAAGCATGCATGGGTGATAGGGAATGACTAGGGTAGAAAGCCAAGAAGCAAGGGTGTGGACAATGAAATCTCACCGTCTATAGCCGAGGTGTGTGTACAATGGCACACACCTGATCACTGTCTCTCGAAGAGACGATTAGGTTCACGCGTGCCTGTGGCACGTGCAGTACCTTTAGCTGTCAGCATTAAATGCTAATGGCAAGCACCATGCTGCCCAGCTAAGCAAGAGTAGGATTTGATCCTTGAGGATAAATCTCACGGATCCACCCTAAATGGTAGCTCCCAAATGGGCTGATACATACCCCATCTGTGAGGATCAAAACCTCACGGATCCAATATTAAGTGTTGGTCACCGAGAGGCTGACACATATTCATCCGTGAGGGTTAAGACCCCATGGATTCAATCTTTAGTGTTTGCTTCCATGAGGCTGACACGTGTTCATCCATGAAAATAAACCTCCCACGGATCATATTTAGTGTCAGTTTTCAAGAAACTGACACGTGTCCAACCGTGAGGACCAAAACCTCATGGATTTAACTTTGGTGTTAGCCTCTGAGAGGTTGACACCTATCCCATCCTTGAGGATAAAACCCCCACGGATCATATTTAGTGCCAGCCTCCGAGAGGCTGACACGTGTCCAATTCTTGAGGATAAGTCCTCACGGATCAAACATGATGTCCTAGATCTAATCTAGACCATGGGCAAGACTGTGGTCTCACCTTGTGGTCCGTGGTTGAGACCTATGGTCTCACCTGGTGATTCGTGGTTGAGACCTATGGTCTCACCTTGTGGTCCGTGGTTGAGACCTATGGTCTCACCTGGTGATCTGTGGTTGAGACCTGTGGTCTCATCCTTTGATTCGTGGTTGAGACTTATGGTCTCTACCTGGTCCGTGGACTGGCCTAGGCCAGTTTGTCCCAGCTGATGTCAATATTTGACTGTCATGGGGCAGAGAATCCTTAATAAAAAGGATTCTTTGTCAGGCTATAGGGGGATCCCAAGATAAGGATCCCCTCTTTTAAAATCTCATGGGATGCCACATGGTACCCCATGATTGTTTTAGGATTAAGACTATGTCCTACATCCTAGGAAAGGAGAAGATTACTATCCTCATTTTCGAAAGGTATTAGGATTCCTCCCAAAAAAAAGAAAATCTGGTACAAGAGTCCTCAAAAGAAGAAGATTCTCTTGAGCTTGAGGACTCTGCCAGATAAGGGAGAGCCGTAAGCTGGCATCTTCTAAGAGGAGTGCCCCTTTTGACTTTCCTAAAATAAGAGGAGTCAAAGAGGGAGTCTCAAAAAGAAGGGCTCTCGCAAACCCATAAAGGGTGTGTTTCTCACAAGAAACACAAGAAGAGAAAAAAGACACAACGGAAGAAACACAGAAGAAAATAAGAACAATACGAAGAAAGAAAGGAAGAAAGAGAAAAAATCTCTGCTCCCCTTCAAGCAAGCAAGTGAAGAAGAAGACTCCACAATATGGAGAATACAAGGTGAGCCCTCATGCACGGCCACCATTCTTTTTCTCTTCTTGAAAAGACCTCAATGAGGCATTTGTAATGCCTACATGGGAATTGGGCAACCCCATTGAATAAATAAAATAAATTTATTCAAATATTGCTCTTCTTTTATTCTTCATCTTAATCAGAGGTTCTTCCCTAATAAAGGGAAGGTAATTTAACAGTCTGAGTTTACTCAGACTGGAAGGATAGTCCCCCACAATAAACAATAAACTTCATACAACAATTGAGGAAATTTGACAAAGCGAATTTTTTGCTCACAAAGGGAACCTAACCATGGCCCTGGAATGAACCAGGGCCCCACCCAAGTGGGTGTAAAGCTGCTGTAATGTAAAAGGTTAGGAATGACGATAATTATTCTACCGTCATTCCTGGATTTCTCCAAAAATGAATTGTTTCTCCCCTAGGGGCTGCACCAGGATATTCCAGGGGATATCTCATGGCTTGAGAGACCCCCAGAAGGCTAAGGGGAGAGTCATGTGGGTGAGGAGTCTTGTACCCATGATTTTAAACCCTCAAGGGGTCCCTTATGCCCTTGGGTGAGCAAGCAAAACAACAAGGAACAAATGGCCCTAGAGTAGGACTTGGGGCCTTACAGAGCTTTTAACAAAAATAAAAAGGGGTAGGAAGATCCTACCCTACTGTTGGTTGCTCTCGGCGAGGAGGTGACAGTACACAAATGGGGGGCTGGCACACAGTGATGTTGCGCAGGGGAGTGGTCTGGGACGACTCCTGGGATGGCTTAGGACCTTCCTTGATGGGGGACCAAGGTTAGAGTAGCTCTGGACTAAGGCTGGCCGAGTTTGGACAGGGTGATCTTATGGGGTTTTTTGGGATAGAGAAGAAGATTGAAAGGGGGTTGTTTATATAGAGTTGGGAAGACTAGGGGTAGTCTGGGCATTAATAGAGGCATGCCAGACACAAGAGAGGCGGAGCTGAGGTGCTGCAGGGGGTGCCAGTTGCGTTTGAACTGAAATCCAGGAATGACGGTAAACTTATTACTGTCATTCCTGATTTAGCCCAAATTAGGAATGAAGGTAATAACATTACCACTATTTCCTGTTTTATACTAACACAGGCCCAACCCTCACACGATTGACCTGGGTTACTGTTTATTTTGCCAAAATTGGAATTGGCGGTAAAAAATTTATCGCCATTCTTGATTTTTTCAAAATAACTAGGTGGGCCCCGCTGCACTGCGGTCTAAAGGCTTATGGGCCCCTGTTTAGGCCCACAAAGGAGTGTAGCTGCGATTTTGGGTTCCTGGGCCTTGAAATGGGCTTTGGGCTTTACCTAGGGTTAGACTATGGTTTACCTAAGGTTAAGCCTAGGGTTAACTATGGTTTACCTAGGATTAGGCCTAGGGTTTGCTTAGGTTTGACCTAGGATTTGCCTACTAAGGCTTTTTCTAGGGTTTGATTGGTGTGTACCTAGGGTTGCTAGGGTTTGACTGGGGTGTACATAGGGTTAGGTCTATGGTTTAAGGTTTGCTTAGGTTTGACCTAGGGTTTGCCTTGAGTTTGACTAAGGCTTGACCATGGTCTACCAAGGGTTCACCTAGGGTTAGGCCTAGGGTTTGATCAGGGTTTTCCTAGGGTTTATCACTTGACTGGGACTCAGTTACGAATAACCATGGTTAAAGGTATTTAACCATGGTTAAGGCAGAGTGTAAAAATCGGGTGCTTATAGCTGCCCCTCTTTGTCGGAAAGTGCTAAGTTGGTAATTGAACGGCAAAGACTGGAATCATCCTATTTTTACACCAAGGTTGGGTTTTAGGGAATGATGATATGCATGTTGTGCAAGTGGTGCAATGTGCCTGTTTATATCTGCTGGGGATATGAGCGACTCGGGGAAAGTGGAAGTGGTTAGGGCCACTCTATAAGGAATGAAGAGTAGTCCGTGTTACTTATGATGTGGATTGATTGATGTAATGAAAGATGACATGTCCCGGAGGTGCCAGCCAGATTGTTTGCTTATGGCATTACCTAGAGGTGCTTAGCCAAAACAAACAAAGGCATGTGGAGTGTCAGAAGGACATGCGAGGTGTCAACAAAGTGTGTTATGCTGATGCTCATCTGGGGTGTCAAGCACACACGGGGTGTCAAAAATGGGACATACGAGGTGTCGAAAAAGTTTGTTATGTCGATGATCACCTAAGATGTCAAGGACACACGGGGGTGTTGAAAGGGGGACATGTGAGGTGTCGATAAAGTGTGTTATTTTGATACTCACCTAGGATGTCAAGGACACATTGGAGTGTCGAAGGGGACATGTGAAGTGTTGACAAAGTGTGTTATGTAGATGCTCACCTAGGATGTCAAGGACACATAAGGGTGTCGAAGGGGACATGCGAGGTGTCGACAAAGTATGTTATATTGATGCTCACCTGGCATGTCAAGGACACAGGGGGGTGTCGAAGGGGACATGCAGGTGGTATTGCGGTATGACGAGATTACCAAGGGATACGCAGGGTCGGGGACATGCAGGAGGTAATGCAGCAGTATGATGAGATTGTCAAGGGGCACACAGGATGTCAAAGGACACACGGGGGGTATCGAGGGGACATGCGGGTGGTATCGCGGTATGGCGAGATTGCTAAGTGATACGTAGGATGTCTGGAAGAGTTGTGGCATGTCCAAGAGGCACTAGCTGGATTGAGTTTTTGAAATGGCCCAGTGGCGCTAGACTTTGATGATGTCATGCAGGGTGTAAAGGCGAGGACGCTTTCCCATGACTCTGTTGATTGTGACTCACGGGAATGCGTGACGTTGGCTTTTTCTGCTTATCTTTTCGGGGCTGCTTAATGCAGGCTGGTATGACCAAGTCTTGGTACCGGAAGATCTGTTTTGAAAAACGTTCTTAAAAAAGTGTTGGACTTTTGCAAAAGTTCTTGATTTTAACAGAAAGAATGTTTAGCTAGTTTTTACATTTACCAGGAAATTGTCTTTTTCTGGGCTTAGGGGGTTTTGTAGTCTGTCTTTTACTCTTGGAGAGTGGAGTATGACCTAGAAGAGGTTTCGTCACTGCTGGGGATGTTTGGGGGTAGACCTGCTTGTTTTGCCACTAGTGGAGATTGGGGACTTTGGCTGGGGAGAGATTTGTAGAAAGCAACTGGAGGCTTCTACCGGGGATCCATTGGGGAATGCGTGGCTGTCATAGATCGCTGTTGGGGACATACTGGGGAGTGGGACTCTGCTGGAGATCTCTGTTGGGGAATTTGTTTCTCTATGCTGTCTGTTGGGGACTTGTGGGCGATTGCTGGGAATTCGGTAAGTTTGAATGTTGCCGGATTTTGTTGCCAAACATTTCTTCAGCTTTTCTTTCCTTTTTACCTTGGAATGACCAAGTCATGGGATCCGCATAATTTTTGCGCAATGAAATCGTTACCGGTTTTCCTCATGCCTGCGAAGCTGGTTCAGTTTTGTCCAATTTTTTGCTCTTAGTGGCAAGACTAGGTCTGGGGTCGCGTAATTTTTGCGTAATGACCTCGTTGCTAGTTTTCACTCATGCCCGCGATTTGTTAGGAAAATTGATCTTCTTCCTTTATTGCTCTATATGGCGTTTTGCTGATGATTTGTGTTCCGCTGAGGATGTAGATGTAATACTGAACTTATGCTCGTAGTTTCTAGGGGATTTAAGAGGAATTAGAGTGGGACAAAATACAGGCTAGGGGATCGAAGTTTGGGACACCTTGGGATTTCTCTTTGCAGTTGATTTTTACTCTTTTGGGGACTTCTCCCATTGTACACTCCTGGGGATTTGTACTCACAGAGTTTATTTTTTTCTTGCTCAACTGGGGAATTTGAGAGAGATTGTCTCTGCTGGGGAGAGAGTTTTGGGGAGAGCTTGTCTCTGCTTAGGGAGTATTTTTCGGGAGAGATTATCCTCGAAGATTTCTGCTAGGGAAAGAGTTCGGAGAGGTTGTCTCTATGGGGAGTCTCTGACTTTGAGAATGTTTCAACTTCTATTTTGGGCTTTCCTTTTATGGAAACTTTGTACCCTTGGGAGTTGACTAGGTTAGGGAAGTCGAGAGGATTCTTGCTCTATTAGGGAGAGATTAACTCTGTGGAGAGACTTCAGAAAGGCTTTGGCTCCACTGGGGATGGTTTAGGGGATGTCTGGACCCTTTTATTGACCACACCTGATTGTCAGGTTGCCTAAGTACCCTTTGTAGGATCAGGTCATGACGTAGTTCAGGCAAATGCCACAGAGGGTAAGGGAGGGTGTCCTGAAAAGGTTGTATGAAAGAAGGTCTGTTAAGCTCAAGGGGGCTAACTAGCGGATTTCATTGATTTAATAAAAAGTTTACATTGTTGGGGATAAGGAGTGTGCCAAGGATGGCCTCCTGTTATTTACCAGAGAATCTACGAGTGCAAAGCGTCTATCAAATCTAGACCCTAAGCATAGTATCATTTTACTTTGTCCATATTGACGGGCTCTGGGAGGTATTCATCATCCATACGTCTGAGTCGAAGGGCACCGCTTGAGAATTTATCTCAGACGATGTATGGGCCTTCATAGTTGGGTGTGAACTTACCCCTTTGGTCAGGGCGGTTTGAAAACATTTTCCGAAGACCCAGGTCACCGACTTCAATGCTTCAAGGCTTGACTTTCTAGTTGAATGCCCTAGCCATGCGCCTTTGATAGGCCTAAGAGTGGTTGATGGCTTTCAATCACCGCTCTTCGATCAAATTCAACTGCTCATATCGGGTCTGCGCCCATTCTACTTCTGAGATTTCTGCTTCCATTTATACCCGGAGTAATGGAATTTCAACTTTGATTGGGAGGATTGCTTCCATACCATAGGCCAGAGAGAATTGTGTTACCCCAGTTGAGGTACGAATGGACGTTCTATAGGCCATGAGTGCATATGGGAGCATCTCATGCCAGGTAGAGTAATTAGTTGTCATCTTCTTTATGATTTTCTTCATTTTTTTGTTGGTGGCTTCAACTGCACCATTGGTCAGTGGCCTATATGGCGTAAAGTTATGATGTTGTATCTTAAATTTTTGGCTGAGATCTATCATCCATTTGTTGCAGAAGTTGAGAGCATTTTCTGTTACAATCTCAAATAGGACACCGTACCTTTTTTTAAAAATGCTAAACCATAGAGGTTGTGACATTAGTATAAGAGGATGCCTCGACCCATTTTGTGAAGCAATCGATTGCTACCAGGATGAATCGATGTCCGTTTGATGCTTTTGGTGTTATTGGTCCAATGACGTCGATGCCCCAAGCTGAGAAGGGCCATGGACCAGTGAGATTGTGCTGCCTGGTTGGCGGTGCATTGATCCTATTGGGATAGATTTGGCACTGGTACCCCAGTCTGAGTATCTTCTTGGAAAGCATCAACTCGTTCATGTGTGGGCCACAAGTTCCTCCATGAACTTCTTCGACTACCTGTGCAACGTCACGAGTGTCAAGGCATCTAAGCCAAATTAAGTTTGGTGACCTCTTGTACAAGATTCCTCCCGAAAGAACAAACTGAATGGCCAGTCTTCTGATTGCCTGACAGTCTGTTTTGGTGGGATCGAGTGGGAAAGTCTCATCCTCGAGATACTGCTTGATGTCTGCATACTAAGGTTTATTATCTGATATCTCTTCAATCTCAAGGTAGTAGGCAAGCTGATTTTGTTGCTGAATCTCGAATAGCCAAAGCATGACTCTCTTGGGGATTTGAACCATGGAGGTGAGAGTAGCCAGTACATCGGCAAATCTGTTGTGGTTCCAGGACCTGTGACTGAAGGTGATTCTCCTTAACTGTGTGATCAGTATGTTGAGGTAGGCAAGGTACGGGACTACCCTTACTTCTCAGATGGCCCAAGATTCATTTGTCTGACAGATTACCAAAGATGTGTCACCGTAGACGTCTATCTCCTCAATCCGGATGCTTAGGGCTTCTTTCAGTCTGGCTATGCTTGCCTCATATTTTGCTTCATTGTTCGAACATCTGAACCTCAGCTTGACTGGGATAGGAAGGTGGTCTCCCTTAGGTGAAATAAGGACTGCTCCTACTCGTGTCCATGATTGTTAGCAGCTCCATCAAAGTATAGCTCTCAACCGAGGTATTTTTGCTCTTCAGACTCTGCATACAGGATGGCTTCATCCGGGAATTGATCATGTACTGAGACATAGTCTTTTGTTGGACTGTGGGCCAAGTGATCTGCAATCACCTGTCCCTTGATTGACTTCTGAGTCATGTACATGATGTTGAATTTAGACAACATCATAAGCCATCGGGCTGTTCTCCCTGTAGTGGTTGGCTTTTCCAGTAAGTACTTGAGTGGATTGGGAGATCAGGATTACCGAATAGGAAAGTAGATAGTGCCACAGACGTTGAGTAACCAAGACCAGTGCCAGACAAGTTTTCTCGAGCGGGTTGTACCTCTCTTCATACTCTAGGAGGTGCTTACTGATGTAGTAGATGGCTTGCACTATTCTGCTTGTCTTGTCATGTTGTGGTAGGACACACCCCATGGAGGTTTCTTGTATTGAGATGTAGAGAAGCAGCGATCGTCCCGGTGTAGGAGGCATGAGTACCGGAGAATGGAGAAGATACTACTTTATTCTGTCAAAGGCTTCTTGGCACTCATCTATCCAGACTGTAGGTACATTCTTCCGGAGAAGCTTGAAGATTAACTCGCATATCAGAGTGAGCTGAGAGATGAAATGACTGATATACTGAATTCTGCCCAGGAACCTGCAGATTTCCTTTTCAGTCTGGAGAATCGGTATTTCGATCATAGCTTTGGCATTAGCTGGATCGATCTCGATGCCTCTTTTACTGACTATGAAACCAAGGAGCATTCCTGATGAGGCTCAAAAGCATATTTGGCCGGATTCAGTCTTAGGCCAAATTCTCTAAGTCTATCACACAGTTTCTACAGGTCTTTAGGGTGTTGCCTGGAATTAGGTGATTTGACGATCATGTTATCCACATATACCTTAGTAGACTTATGGATCATGTCGTGGAACAGTGCCGTCATGACCCTCTGATAGGTTGCCCCTGCATTCTTGAGTCCGAAAGGCATTACCTTGTAGTAGAATGTGCCCCAAGGTGTGATGAAGGAGGTTTTCTCCATGTCTTCTTCTGCCATTCTGATCTGGTTGTATCTAGAGAAACCATTCATGAATGAGAGTTGTAACCACCCCAATTTTGCACCCCTCTAGTCTTTTTTACTCTTAAAAATCCTTTTAAAAACCCTCTTTCCAGGTGTTTCGATTTTAAAAAACAGCCCAGAGGTAAAAAATGACCAAAATACCCCCAGTGTGAAAAATGACCAAAATACCTCTAAAAAGTGCTAAAAATTTGTCATTTGGTTCAAACTGATTTTACAAATTTTTTGATGAATTTTGGCTATTTTTTGGATTAAGTTGG
Organism: Tetracentron sinense; assembly: GCA_015143295.1. Lineage (NCBI taxonomy): Eukaryota > Viridiplantae > Streptophyta > Magnoliopsida > Trochodendrales > Trochodendraceae > Tetracentron > Tetracentron sinense. Next base: position 26,365,154 of record CM026571.1, read on the forward strand.
ACTTAAAATGGTAGAAAATGACCAAAATACCCCTACAGTGAAAAATGACCCTAAAAGTGCTGAAAAATTCATGTTTTATCTAAAATATTTTTTTGGATTTTATCAATTCAATTTTGACTATTTTCGGGCCCAAAACGGGCTTAAAGGGACAAAAACAGTATTTCAGCAAATAGGAGTATAAGCAAAAGAACTCAAAAAATCAATTTTTTGAAGTGCCAAACAGGGCCCTAAGGGAAACCTCGCCCTTTTAAAAGGCGCGGCCCCATGTGGGCCCCACCTACACTGCAAACTTCATTTATTATTTTTATTTGTTCCTAATAAAATATATTAAATATCGCCGTTTAAAAATGCGCGGATTTAGTGTTATCCGCGTTGCCACCTCACAGTTCACACCGCTTTACTATTCATTAAAATATATTAAATCGCGCCCTTTAAAACGGCGTGGGCACTATTTCGAAACACTATAAATACCCCTCCTCCCTTCCTTCAAAATTCATCCATTTCACCCCTCTCTCCTTGGTTTTTCGAGTTCGATCTAAGGATTTTCTAAGTTTGGAGTTTTTTTGGAGAATCCCTCTTTGTCCGAAAGTTCGCCGTATTTTCGGGCAGGTAATCCTTTTATCCCTAGTCTTGCTTTCAAGTTTTTAGCTTTATTAATTGCCTAATTTCTAGTCTTGTCCTTAATTTTTAGTTTAGACTGCTAAAGCCTCGCCTAGTCGAACCTCTGCCCAAATCCCGGTTCAAATATAGCCTCGCCTAGTCGAACCCCTGCCCAAATCCCAGTTCAAATATAACCTCGCCTAGTCGAACCCCTGTCTAAATTCCAGTTCAAAACTAGTCTCACCTAGTCGAGCCTCTGCCCAAATCTCGGTTCAAAACTAACCTTGTCTAATTGATCCTCTGCCCAAAAACTCTGATTAAACCCTGGTTAACCCTAGTTAAACCCTGATTAAACCCTAGTTAATCCTAGGTAAACCCTAGCTACACCCTAACTTAACCCTAGGTCAATCCTGGCTTAACCCTAGTTAAACCTTACCTACCTAGTCAAACCCCTGTCAGAGCCTCGATTCAAACCCTGTTCAGATACCCACCTCTAGGCTCCTCAGCACGAGCTTAAACTACCCCATTGCTCCTCAACACAAGCTTAAAAGGCCATTTCGCTCCAAAATCAGTGAAATCCATAAAATCAAATCATCCAACATTTTGCTCCTCAGCACGAGCTTAAAAGGCCACCTCGCTCCTCAAATAGGAGCAAAAACCCTCAAACCTTTCAATCACCCACAATCCAGTCCAATCAAATCAAAAACCATCAATCTACTCCGGAACTACGTGCAGCTTGATTCCACTGATAATGGATACATAGGCAACCTTGATTAGGTTCAGCTCCTCTAGGATAGAATTCCTATTCCGTTCTTATCCTATCTATCTCAATTCATTTATTTCAGTCAATATTACATTGCTCAGCATATAGATCAAATTGTAGCCTTCTTTATGGTTTTCTTTATTTGACTCAGACTTAGAGAGTAAGTAACCATCTTCGGATGGGAGTTTAGGGGTGCCTAATACCTTCCCATAACTCAACTGAATCCCTTACCCTGACCTCTGACTTTCAGACTATGCCTTATCCAACCATTTCAGGGACCTATTTCCCTCAGAATTAGATAGGTGGCAACTCCCAACTCAATTGCAATTTATCACTTTTCCTTATCGGATCTATCCTGATCGGGAAGGGGGGGTTAAAATTCTGGTACTCACAAGAGTGTTTCGTGTCCTGCAATATTATTGACCAGGATGTATATGTGCGGGAGAAGAAAGTTGTCTTGAGGACTTGCCTTGTTCAGATTACAGTAGTCGATACACATTCGAACCTTGTCATCCTTCTTGGGTATCGGTACATTGTTGGTGAACCATTCAAGATAGGTTGCTCATGCCAGGAAGCCTGCTTTGATCTGCTTCTCTACCTCTTCTTTGACCTTCTGTAACCATTCGGGCCTCATCCATCTCAGTTTCTGCTTAACTAGTCTGACTTCAGGGTTCAGAGGCAGTCTGTGTACCACTAATGCTGGGTCCAGGTCGGGCATGTCTGCATATCAGGCAAAGACGTCACTGTAGCTTTTCAGGAAGCTGATCATGTCTGTTCTCTGCTACGGGCTCATGGTTGTGCTAATCTTGATAAGCTGGGGATTACCTTCAAAACCGAGGTTTATGGTCTCAGTGTCCTCGATGTTTGATTGCATGATCCCTTCACTATGCTCTAGAAGTTCCAGAGTATCTTGAGGCGATTCTTCTTCCTGTTTTGAGTCATACTCGACTTTCGAAAGTTCAAGGAGGGTTTTCGGGGGTAATCTTAGTGCAGGCGATTTCCTGGCAAATCAAGCTTAGTTTAGCTTGCTTTTTGTTATTTTTGGTGACTTCAGGACACTACGCCTTCCAGGGAAAGAGTTTGTGTGATTTCGTCATCAGTCGATTGAAATGTCTTATGTAAAATATGATTTTGAGTCAAAACATCAGATTTTCATTAATAAAGACAGATGACTGTTGTTTAAAAAAATTGACTCAACAAAAAGAGGCCTACAGTGGCCGACATTTGGATTTTGCAATGGGAGCAAAAGAGAAGATAGAAGGAGGAGAAGTATGGTGCTTCGGTCACTGCTTGATCGAACTAACCTGCCCTGTAACTTGCTTGCCCTGGCCTTGAGTGGCCTTGATGGTGAGAGCTTCAGTCCACCAATGGATCAGTGGTCGGTGACTGGATGATGCCTCGATGCTATTGGAGAGTGAAATTACTCTGATAAATGATCTCTATGACCTAGAGCCGGTGAATAGGTCTATCTAAGAACTTCTAACCAATTTTTAATTTTTTATCTAATTAGATTAGATATCAATAAACCATTCACAGAAACAATCCACACAAATCAAACACACCAGATTTTTACGTGGAAAACCCTTACGGGAAAAAACCACGGGACCACGTCCAGCAACAAACTTCACTATAAGAAGAATTCAAGTACAAGACAAGACCTTACCCAAACCGGACTCGACGTTCCTAGGTACAGAATCTTACTCTTGATTTCCACGAACCAGCAGGTTCGATCTCCGCAGTAGCAGCTTCGGTTCCTAACCGACCAAATCTTCTCAAGCTACTTCAATACTACGATCACACACGATCGATCTCCTTCCACGTAGGCTCCGGATCATACACCGGATACACACACAAAGTGTAGGGTTGTGAATCAATTTAGAAAGCTTCAAACCCTAGAGGGATCTCATACAGATCTGAGATCACACAATGCAAGATCAAAAGAATAGATCTATACTTGCATTCTCTAGGATGATTGAAAAAGGAGGGATCACTAAAGATCTATGAGGAACAATGGAAAAAGCCCTAGAAGGGTTTCTCAGACCTCTACTCTTTCAAAAATAAACAAAGATACGAATTAGGTCTCCAAAAAGTTGTTTATATAGGATTTAGAAAAGAGTCCAGAAAAAAATAAAATTATGTTTACGAGGACCGATTGATCGGTGCTTATGACCGATCGCTCGGTCCAAAACCGATCGATCGCTACTTTCACCGAGAGATCGGTTAAAAATAGTCTCTCTGAAAAAATACCCCATACAAAGTTTTTGACCAGTCGATAGCCACCGATCGCTCGGTAGGCCACCGATCGATCGGTCGCAACATCGAGCGATCGGTTGAGACAGAATTTCAGCCTAAACATTTTTCTTTTGTTTTTGTTTGATTCAAATTAGATCAAACCTCTTTGGTAGGCTTAAAACTATTCTCCTAGGTATGTTTAGAGTTATCTAAGTCAAATCCAACCTAGGTAGGGGTCTCTAAGTCTATTACTTGTCTAGATCCGGAGTAGAAGCTTTTTCTTCAATATCTTCAGTCTTCTTGAAACTTCAACTCTTCCGACAAGTTGAACAAGACACAACACTCATGACCTATCTAATGATCACGGAATTTGCCAACACCTATTTCTGGATTTACAATCTCCCCCTTTGGCAATTCCAGGACAAAACAAGACTAACTCACATACTAGGTTCAAATTTTTCCAAATGATTCAAAAATGGAAAATTGAACCTTTATATGAAAAAAAATTTCTGACATTCAACTTGTCATGTTTCAACAATCTTAGAACCTGTTTGCCTGCACAAGCTCAACCAAAAACCTGTGAAGCATGGGAAATAATATTCAAAGAAAATAGAGCATCATCGAGCATCATCCATAACATAACAGGTTTAGCATCATCCATAACAATCCATATATACCATCATCTATCACAATACCTACTCTCCCCCTTTTTGGCTCGAATGCCAAAGGCGGAATAGGAATTAAAGAATAAAGGCAAAATCAGTATAAGAGATGAGATAATAGATAATGAGAGTAAAATATCAAACATCATCTAATATGCATTCAAACCAAGAACATCCAAACGAGGTTTGTACTGAGTACAACCAATACAAAATTCATCAAATGTCTGAATATAACACTAGGACTACAGTAAACTCCTAAATATCAAAGTGAAACGTAAGGAGTATCCTAGTACATCAAACTAACTATCACTCCTCATCATCAGAAGTGAGATGTGACTCATAATATGCTCTAAAATCACGAACATCTAGCTGTACTCCCAGCACTGCTGCATCGAGTGATCCAAGTCTTCCACGGATCTCTGTGGTGAACTCCTTGTAGGATGAAATATGAGTTGAGAGATCCATCTGCATCTCGCTCATCATCCTGGCAAGATCATCAATCGTGGCCGGAGGTGGATGAGAGGATCCGGTACCAAATTCAGCTTCCTCCTCAATATCTCGAACTGAGGCATGTGAGAAACTCTGAGCTATGGTCTTTTTATTGATTGGACCTTTCGGATTACAGGTAGGAACACCAGGAGGAGCAATAACCCCTTGAGAACCAAGGAGTTTAGTAATCAGGGAACCAAACGGAAGAGCTCCAACCACAGTTTGAGTTTGATGGGCTTGAATCATCAAATCAATTATGTGTGTTGCAAGGTCAATATCATATCCACGAAGGAGACTGAATAAAAATCGAGCTCTATCTTCCCTAAGATCTGCAGTATGAACCTTTGGGTGGATATTGGCACTCATTACTAGGTTTACAAGTCTTGCATCCCTAGTGAGTTTTGTTACTTCAATGAAGGAACCAACCCAAAGTGTAGGAGCACCACAAAGAAAGGTGACTACATTGTTCATAGATTCTTTATCCTCATCTTTCTTGTATTTATAAGGATAATAGGCATCTGGAACTCGAGGACAACCAAGAAATTTAGCAATGACATTAGGATTTATCAAAACAGATTTTTCTAAAGATTGAGATTTAAAAGACCAGGTTTTAGAGTTGATTTCAGAGAAATTTGAGTAAAATTCCTGGACTAACTGAATAGGGGCAGGACCAGATAAAGTGAGAATACCTTCCCATTGACGATCAGTAATGAGCTTAGAAAGGTAATAATCACCAAAATCTGAAATTCTAATGCTTCTTTCAACTATAACACCCTTTTTACTAAAATACTCACTATAAAGCCGAGCAGCACTAGGGCTAATGAAAGGACCCAATAGAACATTTGAAGATGAACTAGCTTTTCCCTTTTGTTTCCGGGTTTTATCTGCCAAAGACGTTTGGCGATTTTCAGTAGTAGAATCAACCATTCTACGGATTGGTCGATCCCCTATTGAAATCCCATGACCTATTGGAGTGAAAGAGTAGGGCTCATTGTGTTCCTCTTCCTCTAGAGGGTCCTCTTGGTTGTTGAGGACCAATCTCCGGCGTTTAGAGACACCGGACATGAGGAATGCAAGAATAACTAAGGAGTATGAGAAAATCATCACGAATTTTTGATGCCCTAGATGTGAAAAGTAAACCAAAATCAAGAAAAGGATTAAAGTTTACCTTTTTAGATGCTAGGAGACCCTTGGAGTAGAAAGAGATGAACGTAAGAGAGATTTGGAGGAGAAGGAACCGAGAGATCGCTCTAGAGTTCGGAGAACAAAAGAATAGGAAACTGAGAAATGAGGGTTTTATAACCCTGTTCACGAAAGACCAATCGATCGGTCATTAACACCAAGCGATCGGTGGTCTGCAAAATGTTTGAAAATTTTTCTTAAAACCATTTTTCTTCCCCTCAATCAAAGCAAGATTTAAAATCAATTTCACTTCAAAATCACCTAATAACAATTCACTTATGCAAACATTTATGTCATCAAAATCATAAAAAATATTCAACCAAGAATGTATATTACAGAATAGTTATGAATAACGATTATGTAAATAACTTTTAGTTTCCATAAGTGATTAATTTTGATTTTTGCATCAAATCCACATTTAGAGAAAATAAACGCTCAGAAGTAATGTGTGTGTAATATTACAAATTCATAACATGACTCTGAGGATTGGTTTCATCTACAAAACAAGATTTTGACATTATAGCATAAAGGTACTCTAGAATGTTCAAATACTAGAATTAAAACCAAGAACCATCCATAGAATTATGATGAGCAATGTTTACCCCAAATTTGATCTATAAGGTTATTTCATTTTATGATCAAATTTTACACATTATCTTTTCTTTGGACATTGGTGACTTTCACTCAAGTGAGAAGATAGCCTTCTCTAATGACAATAGGGGCTTCACACTAGCAACCCATATAGATACCTACTGTTTGTCTAGGTAGCCATTAGTTACTGTTTGCATTCACTAGAAGCTATCACACAAACTCACAGGTAGTCCTTTCCATGTCAATAATTTTTTTAAAACTAGGGGGCTCACCTTATGGAATTTTAATAACATTGGTTATACTAGATTTGATTAAACTAGGGAACCATATGATATAATATTAGAATCTATAAATAGGAACTAATACCATCTCAAAAATCAGTTAGAGTGCATGTGCAACACATAACATCTTTGTTTACTCAACTCTAACTGAGATTGGTGATCATGACTATTTTAAATCACTAGATAGAACTAATAGTTGAACTATCCTTATTTACTCAATCCTATGAAAAATTTACCCTTGGAATTAATATTCAATTATGATTTCAAGGAAATAACTTCAAGCATAATGATAGGTAAGAAGGTCATACAAACACACTATTTTTTGCAACATTTTTCAATTTTTGAATGTTTTTGGATTTTTAATAATTAAAGAAAAAAAAACAAAAAAAATAGCTCTATGACTTAAAATCAAACAAGAATAACACATAGGCTATGAAGAAAGCACACCATCACTCAACTCCGCACAAACCAATGGATTTCCTAAGGAATTCAAACCTAAGGGAATCTAAGGGTTTTGTGAGAATGTCTGCATATTGTTTCTCTGTTTGGACATACTCAATACACACAACATTTTGCTCAACTAAATCACGAATGAAGTGATGTCTAATGTCAATGTGTTTTGTGCGAGAATGTTGAACGGGATTTTTGGAAATATTGATAGCACTTGAATTATCACAATACACATTCATAGTGCCTTGTTCAATCCCGTAATCATGCAACATCTGCTTCATCCACAGAAGTTGAGTACAACAACTCCCAGCTGCTATGTACTCAGCTTCGGCAGTGGACAATGAAATTGAATTCTGCTTTTTGCTAAGCCAAGCAACTAAGCAGTTTCCAATATAGAAACACCCTCCGGAGGTGCTCTTCCTATCATCAGCATTTCCGGCCCAGTCGGCATCGGAATATCCAACTATTGTGGCATTGGTATCAAAAGAATACCAGAGGCCAAATGATGGAGTTTCACTTACATATCGAATGATACGCTTGACTGCAAGTAAGTGAGACTCTTTTGGGCTCGCTTGATAGCGGGCACATGCTCCAACACTAAAGGCAATGTCTGGTCTAGTAGCAGTTAGGTAGAGCAAACTACCAATCATGCTTCTGTAAGAAGTTTGATCAACATCCTTGCCTGAACTATCTTTACTAAGTTTTGTTGTAGAACTCATAGGAGTCCTAGCATGCATAGCAGAACTCATACCAAATTTCTTCACCAGATTTTTAGCATATTTGATTTGAGATACTGAGATCCCAGAATCTAATTGCTTGATCTGAAGACCAAGGAAGAAACTCAGCTCACCTACCATGCTCATTTCAAATTCATTTTTCATTTGTTCAGCAAATGATTGAGCATGTAAGTCTAATGTGGAACCAAACACAATGTCATCAACATATATCTGGGCGATGACAATATCACCTTTCATATTTTTTATAAAAAGGGTTCTGTCTACTCCCCCTCTCGAAAATCCCTTTTCCAAGAGATAAGTAGTCAACCTCTCATACCAAGCTCTTGGAGCTTGCTTTAAACCATAGAGGGCCCTTTTTAATCGATAGACTTGATCAAGGTGATGTGGATCTTCAAACCCTTTTGGTTGTTCCACATAGACTTCTTCCTGTAGAATGCCATTCAAAAAGGCACTCTTAACATCCATTTGAAACAACTTGAATTTCATATGGCAAGCCACAGCTAGAAGAATTCTGATTGATTCTAGCCTGGCTACAGGAGCAAAGGTCTCATCGAAATCAATGCCTTCAATTTGGGTGTATCCTTGTGCAACTAACCTAGCCTTATATCTTATGATAGTACCTTTTTCATCAGATTTGTTCTTAAAAATCCATTTGGTACCTATCACATTTGTATTGTTAGGCCTAGGTACTAAATACCAAACATCATTCCTAGTAAACTGAAGTAACTCTTCTTGCATTGCATTGATCCAATTATCATCTGCAAGGGCTTCAGCTACATTCTTGGGTTCAAAAGATGAAGTATAGCAAATGTAGCTAACTTCATTTTCAATTTGTTTCCTAGTTCTCACTCCACTTTCAAGTTCATCAATAATATCTGTGGAGGTGTGAGGACTTATGACCCTTGGATGTGTGGGTTTTAATGGAGATGAATGCTTAGTAATAAGTGGAGTTGAAGAAGTTTCAACATTTTCATTTCCAGCACTATCATCATCCTCAAGTTGCACATTTTCAACATCAGAGTCATCCACAACTACATTGATGGACTCCATAATTGTAGAGGTTCTCAAGTTATACACTCGATAAGCTCTACTGTTTGTGGAATATCCAAGAAATATCCCTTCATCACTCCGGGATTCAAATTTGCCCAGTTGCTCTCTATCCTTTAGGATATAACATTTACTTCCGAATTCTCGAAAGTACTTGACACTTGATTTCTTGTTATTCCACAACTCATATGGGGTTTTCTTTGTTCCAAGCCTTAGAAAAACTCGATTAACTATATAACAAGCAGTGTTTACTGCTTCAGCCCAGAAATGAGAAGCTAGATTATTGCTATGAATCATAACTCTAGCCATCTCTTGGAGAACCCTGTTCTTCCTCTCCACAACACCATTCTGCTGAGGTGTAATAGATGCAGAAAATTCATGTTTGATACCCGACTCATCACAAAAGTCGTTGTACTTAGAGTTTTCAAACTCCTTTCCATGGTCACTTCGAATTCGAGTGATTGAGCATCTTTTCTCATTTTGAATTTTCAAGCAAATACTTTTGAAATTTTCAAAAGCATCGAATTTCTCTCTTATAAATGCCACCCATGACATTCTTGAGAAATCATCAACCATGACTACGATGTATCGCTTTCCACCTAGACTTTCAGATCTTGTAGGACCCATAAGATCCATATGAATTAATTCCAGTGGATATGAAGTAGCAATACTTAAAGTCTTCTTATGTGGGGTTCTAATTTGTTTACCAATCTGACATGGCCCACACATAGCAGTAGAAGGCTTTCCTAGTTTGGGCACACCTCTCACAAGTTCTTGCTTTGAGATTTTGCATAGGTCTTTGAAGTTCATGTGACCTAGCCTTCGGTGCCACAAATCAACTTCCTCAATTTTAGTTCTATTACAGACATTTGAGAAATTAGAACTAGGGATTAAGCCGTAGCAATTGTCAGTGGTTCTTAACCCTTCTAGAACACACTTACCTTTACCATTAATGACTAAACATTTATTTTGGGTAAAGTGCACAGCATGGTTATCATCACATAGTTGACTTATGCTAATCAAATTAGCTTTTAATCCTTCAACAAACAAGGCATTTTTCAATTTTGGAATGCCTAGTGAATCGATGATACCATTCCCTTTAACTAATGACTTGCTTCCATCGCCAAAAGTAACAGTCCTATCTGGACAGTCCTCAAATTGAGTAAATAAGGACTTGTTACCTGTCATATGCCGAGAACACCCACTGTCAAAGTACCACATTTCTGTGTTTTGGGCTTTAAAGGCAGTATGAATGACAAGGCACTTAAGATCATCCTTTCTCACATACACAGTTCTTAAACTTTGTTTACACATTTGAATATTGTTCTGTGTAGTAGAGACCTTTTTCTTTTTAGACCTTCTAGACCTCTTTCTGTTCTGTTCAGTTCTAGCATAATGATTTGTTACATTCTTTCCTCTTGAGTAATCATAAGGAGTTAATGGACCATTTTCATTTCTAGACATTTGAGCTATCCTATTGACATCTTCGCTCAAAATTCTAGATTTTTCAGCCAGAACTTGAATCTGCATTTTAAGATTCCCTTGACTTTGATTTTGGTTCCATGAACCATTTCGGGGAGCTCTTCTAAACGTATTACAGTTTGGTCGTATGTGACCTCTTACACCACAAAAGTGACATATGGGTATGAATCTACAAAAAAGAGGAGGATTTCTTCTAAAAGGAATTTGATTCCTTAAAGCATTCACCCTAGGAGCTGCATTTCTAGGCTTTACAACATTTGTATAAGCCTTAGTACTTGATGTGGAAGGTGCATTCACTTTGGGATCAGAATGTATTGGTTCAAACACAGCACTAGCCATTGTACCAACAGCTAAAGGACCAGCTGGTGTGTCAGCATGTCCTATCCCAGACCTATTAGAATTTGATCCATATTTTCTAACTAATTCATCTAGGCAGCTAGTATTTCCAAACATTCTTACTTCTTTTTCAAGAGTATAGACCTTCTGAATCAAATCAGTCTTGTCTTTAAGGGTTATATGATGTTCTTTTTCAAGAAATTTCACCTTATCGACAAGAGAATCTTTTAAAGATTTCAGCTCCACTAATAGAGTCCTTGACTCTCCAACTTCTTTCAAGGAAGTGTCTCTTTCAACTTCTAATCTTCTGACAACATTAGTCAATGAGACATTTTCTTCCAAAAGACATTTAACTTTTTCAGATAAGCTTCTTGCTCATTTTCAAGCTGACTAACTAGAGCATTCATCTCCTTTGCTTCTAGTTTACAAGTATCTCTTTCATTTTGAATGATTTTGAGTTTTTTGCTCAAAAAGATTTTTGCTTTAGTCAGTTTCAAACTTTCAGAAAACAACTTATCATAAGTTGTTTTCAAATCTTCATCACTTTCAGAGTCAGTATGACTCTTCTCAGTGTCTCCACTAGACTCAGCGTGACTACTTTCATCACTTCTATCATTCTCATCAACTACCGAGGTAGTCTCAAGAATCCCAGAAAGGGACACAGTGAAAGCAGTATGATTATCAGTTTCTTCACTAGACGAAGAACTGTCTGATTCTTCATTCTCGGAATCACTGTCATCCCAACAGGCATTCATCACCTTGCCCTTACTTTTCTTCTTGTTAGGACAGTTAGGTGAAATATGACCGAAGCCATGACATTCATAACATTGAACACCTTGGGGTTTCTTGTCGCCACTCTTGGAATTTTTCTTGATTTCCCATGGCTTAGACTTTGACTTCTCAAAAGATTTTCCTCCCTGTTTGGGATTGAACTTCTTTTTCGTTCTAAAAAATTTTCGAAATTTTTTAATGAAGAGAGCCATTTCTTCCTCATCCATCTCTCTATCACTGTTATCGTCATCCAAAGATTCCTTAATTGATTTCAAGGCTAAAGATTTGGTTTTCTTGGATGGTCTAAGATTGAGTTCATAAGTTTGGAGTGAACCAACTAATTCTTCAATCTTCAGATAATCAACATTTTTACTCTCTTCAATAGCAGTGACCTTGGGTTGAAATCTCTCAGGTAGAGATCTAAGGACTTTTCTAACTATCTTGGACTCAGTTAATCTTTCACCTAAGTTGAAACTAGCATTGAAAATGTCACTAAGTTTTGCATAAAATTCATCAAATGTGTCATCGTCTTCCATTTTCAAATATTCAAATTTGGTGGTTAACATTTGGAGTTTTGAGATTTTAACAGTGGTCGTACCCTCATGGGTAATCTCTAGTATGTCCCATGCCTCCTTTGCTGTTTCACATGAAAAAATTCGTCTGAATTCCTCAGCTGTGACTGCAGTAAAGATAGCATTGAGTCCTTTAGTATTCCAACCACTTGTCTCAAGCTCTTCTCTGGTCCATTCATTAGAATATTTGACGATAGTCAAATCACCTAGAGTTTTCACAGGTGTAGTCCACCCATTTTGGATAGACATCCAAATTCTCTCGACAATTGATTTGAGAAAAGCTCTCATACGGGCTTTCCAATATGCGTAATTATTCCCATCGAACAGTGGGGGATGAGAGACTGAACCGTCCTCTCTTAGAGTACTCATGATCACAGAGTAAGATATACAGGATCACACTCAAGGGTTTAGTCTTAAAGGTGAACTGGCTCTGATACCAATTGAAATTACTCTGATCAATGATCTCTATGACCTAGAGGGGGGGGGGGTGACTAGGTCTATCTAAGAACTTCTACCCAATTTTTAATTTTTTATCTAATTAGATTAGATATCAATAAACCATTCACAGAAACAATCCACACAAATCAAACACATCAGATTTTTACGTAGAAAACCCTTACAGGAAAAAACCACGGGACCTCGACCAGCAACAAACTTCACTATAAGAAGAATTCAAGTACAAGACAAGACCTTACCCAAACCGGACTCGACGTTCCTAGGTACAGAATCTTATTCTTGATTTCCACGAACCAGCAGGTTCGATCTCCGCTGTAGCAGCTTCGGTTCCTAACCGACCAAATCTTCTCAAGCTACTTCAATACCACGATCACACACGATCGATCTCCTTCCACGAAGGCTCCGGATCATACACCGGACACACACACAAAGTGTAGGGTTGTGAATCAATTTAGAAAGCTTCAAACCCTAGAGGGATCTCATACAGATCTGAGATCACACAATGCAAGATCAAAAGAATAGGTCTATACTTGCATTCTCTAGGATGATTGAAAAAGGAGAGATCACTAAAGATCTATGAGGAACAATGGAAAAAGCCCTAGAAGGGTTTCTCAGACCTCTACTCTTTCAAAAATAAACAAAGATACGAATTAGGTCTCCAAAAAGTTGTTTATATAGGGTTTAGAAAAGAGTCCAGAAAAAAATAAAATTATGTTTACGAGGACCGATCGCTACTTTCACCGAGAGATCGGTTAAAAATAGTCTCTCTGGAAAAATACCCCATACAAAGTTTTTGACCAGTCGATAGCCACCGATCGCTCGGTAGGCCACCAATTGATCGGTCGCAACACCGAGCGATCGGTTGAGACAGAATTTCAGCCTAGACATTTTTCTTTTGTTTTTGTTTGATTCAAATTAGATCAAACCTCTTTGGTAGGCTTAAAACTATTCTCCTAGGTATGTTTAGAGTTATCTAAGTCAAATCCAACCTAGGTAGGGGTCTCTAAGTCCATTACCTGTCTAGATCCGGAGTAGAAGCTTTTTCTTCAATATCTTCAGTCTTCTTGAAACTTTAACTCTTCCGACAAGTTGAACAAGACACAACACTCATGACCTATCTAATGATCACGGAATTTGCCAACACCTATTTCTGGATTTACAGAGAGGGTGCAGACCTGTTCTTTCGCTGGATCTTCTACTTCCATAGTATCTTCGACATTCAGCTCATCGAACATCTGGGTCATGCTAAAAACCTCTGGATTTGGAATCCCTGAAGACTTGGCATTGGACTGAGGATTTGTGATGTTGGCAACTGGTGCAAGAGGGGTGCCAGGGTAGGGTTTGAATGTCCCTACCGGGAAGGTTACCGAAATGTGGGGTCGGGGTTCTAGTTTTGCCGACTAGCCGCTCTTCTTAGTTAGCTTGGAGAGATAATTCTCAAACTTGGGCTTGTATCCCAATCCGAATGGCGGTGTGTAGTGAGGAGGTGTATATCTCTTTTTCATCCCGTGATTTCTGACTCCCAGTCCTGACCTGGCTGATAGTTCATTCTGGCCATCATCTTGATAAATGGTGGCTCTGCTTGTTTATTTTGCTCTTCTACTTGAGCGATAGAACTGACCTACTAGAACTGGTATATCATGAAAGCGGTGCCCTGCCCCGACTCTTAGATGTCCCTGAAGGAACTTGCCATTTCCTCTGAAGGGATCACGACTAAGTGATCATCCTGAATGAATTTGATTCTTTGATGGAGAGAATGACTCGAGTCACATGGATCCACGACCTCTATAGGAGCAAGGTGAACGAGGTTGGCACGTTCACAACTTGGAAGTTGGTTATAAACTGAGCTGGTCCGACCTTGATGGTTAAGTTAATGTCAACCAAGTTCTGCCTGGTGGAATTTTCAAAAGCCCTAATAGTCATAGGTCTCTTTTTCACCTGACTGAGGTCCAACCCTAGGCTTTGCAGTATGGAGAGAGTGTAGATGTTATAGCAGGAGCCATTGTTGATTAGCACTGATGAAAAGGTTCTATCCATGCACTGTACTGCAATGTAAAGAGCCCGGGTATGATCCCTATCGTTGTCTGGTATTTCCTCTTCTACGAAAGAGATGATCCTCGATTTGAGCACCTGTCCCACCATGTACCCCAGTTTCTCGGGCGTGATGTTGGGTGTTACATGGGCATTGTTAAATACCCAGAGTAGCTGCTTCTTGTGATGCTCAGATGTCAAGAGAAGACCCAAGAAAGAGATCTGTACTAACGTTTTACTCAGCTGCTGAGTGATATTGAACTCTTCTGCCTTTTCCAAGATCTTCAACAGAACTGCTGAGTCTGTGGTTTCTTTTTCAGGGTCTGCCACCCTTGCTTTCTCTTTTTCCTTTGTCAGTTCAGTCACCGGAGGTTAGTACACCCAGTCAAGGTAGGCTATGCTTTCACGCTCAAGGATGAGAAAGTGAGGAGCGGGTACTCGGTCAAGGTTGAGAGGAGGAGATGGGATGTAAAGGATCTGGATGGGGTTTGAAGAGGTGGAGGCTTGAGCTGCGACCGTGGGCCAATTTGTAAGACAAGGGATGGTGTGGATGATCTGTTTGGGGATAGGAATCTAGACTGGTGGTAGGATAGTTTGAATGTTTGACTGGAGGAATGGGATTGCGACAGGAGGTTGGTAAGAAGGCTTGATAATGCCGTCATCAACTGCGGGTGCGCTGGGTCTCGGCCACTCTACCCTGGGCTCTTCTCACTCAATAAAATTGACTTGATTATTATGTGGAAGTAGTGGCGCCTGGTTGATACTGGTGTTGCCAGAGGCTAGTTCAACCTTTTCCTCATTCAAGAGATCTTGGATGACGTACTTCAGGCCGATGTAGTAGTCTGTAGAATGACCTGAGCCTTGATGAAAGACATAGTAATGATCGGCTCGGTAATTCTTGTTTTGTTTGTTTGGAGGTAAGAGAGGAGTCAGACCTCTCAAGGTGAGAAGACCCTGCTTAGTAAGGAATTCAAACAACTAACTGAGAGTGTATGGAAGATGGGTAAAGTTTCTAGGGGACGGTTTTGCTCCTGGTTTTGTCTGGCTGGCCAGGTATTTCCGGATGTTTGCTGAGATTGAGTGGTCAGAGCCGGTAATCGGATGAGTGTTGCGGAAGCTACCATCTGAACATCTTCTCTCATTCTTTGGTCCCTGGGACCACTGTTTCTATTAATTGGTGCTGCTATTCTGGGAGGAGCGAGCCCTAGACTGAAGTGGATAGCTCCACTTTGTATGGTTGTTTCGATGTGGGCACCTGTCTCGACAATGGTGTCGAAGTCTACTACTGGTAATGTTACCATCAGAGTTGAGTATGGCTTCTTCAGAGTGCCCATGAACATGTTCACCAACTCCTCCTTGGGGATTGGAGTAGGGATTTTTACTGCCATCTACCTCCAGCGGGTGGTGTACTCCAAGAATGAATTGTTATTGCACTGGCTCATCTGCTCCTGCTAGCTCCTCTGAGGTCAGAGCTCCTGGTTAAAGGAGTACTACTCCACAAAACTATCCATGGCATCCTGCTAATTCTTGATCCACTACTTACTAACCGACATCCACCAAGTAAGGGCTACCCCCTTCAGACTTTTCTGGAAATACTGGATGAGCAGAGGCTGGTTCTTATTGTGCTAGAGCATGTGCCCCAGGTACAACTGTAGATATTGCTTTAGGCAGCCTGTGCCATTGTACTTGTCAAAGTCTAGTACTTTGAAACCTGGGGATACAGCATCCCCGGATGAGAAAGTCAGATCTTCCAATGATAGACAGGTGCTTACAGATGCCCTCATTCATTCATCTCATTTTTTCCTTCATCTATTTGATCTCCTCGTGCTTGTCCCTGAGGGACGAAGTAGGGTCTGAAGATGACGGTCTATCTTGGTGACGTGGGAGGTCTTGGGCTATTCCTCATATTGGTCATATTCTGCTTCATCTCTGCCTGTTGCGGGTACAGGGTTGGGAATGATGAGAGGGATAGGATAATGTGGCTCTGGATGAGGCTATTTAGTAGTTTCTCCTGTAGGGTTTCGGATGGCAGGTTCTTCGGTTCGGGCACCAATGAGAATCTTTAGGGATTGCAGAACACTGTCTAAGTTGACTTGCATGGCTGTGATATCTCTCTCGTGAGACTGCAAGATCTCATTGGTCCTTTAATGTTGATCGAATGGTTCTATCATTGATTATTGGATGCTTCCTCCATGACTAGTACTTCAATCAGAACTAGGTCTACAGCTACTGCTTCTGCGAGAATTACAGTCATAGAGCAAGTTATGGGTCGACTCATACAACTTAAAAGAATACAATGGCTAAAGCATGAATATGCATGATGCCAGAAAGAAGATGTTAGAAAAGATTTTTCATTGATGCATGCAAAGTGAGATACAAGATTGTGCGACTCAAAAAAAGAAAAGGACTCGATCCTAGGCAGGTCCATCAGGGATCACAAAGTCAAGTGGCCAGGGCACTCTGTTTAGGTCCATGATTTGCTATTAGAGGGATGTGACCTCAACCTCCATGTTTCCAATTACCTCAGTAGTATTAAACATTCGGGATCCGAACTATCAGATTTGGTCGGTCATCTCAGCCTTTGCACTATCAAGCTACTTTTTGTAGAAGTGCAGTTGGGCCCTGATGATGGCTGTCTCTCTGACATCGCCTTTGCATCTCTTCTGGAGAGCTTGGACTGTATGCTCGAGCTGCCCCTGGATGGCTTGGAGTTCATGGTTCCGCTTTGCTTCCTGCTACCTGAATGCTTGTTGGGCCTTCCGTAGCCTTCTCTCCTTCTGTTGGATCTGGAGTTGTCTTTCTAAGAAGATGTCTCTCGATAGAACTACCATTTCAGCTATGGGTATGGTTCCGCATGATGGAGCTGAGACTGACATGAGCGGTTCCCTTAGTGTTGGCATACCAAATAGAATGTCAGGATCGAGCTCAGCCAACTAGATTGGAAGCATCGAATGAGGCTTTCGGAGTGCACTGAGAAGGTGACCCAATCATTTTCCTACTGGTCGGTCTATCACTGGGATACGCTGAGGAGTCCAAACTGGCGAAGGACTCAGAGTGGTACATAGACTGCAGAGCCGGTTAGACCGGTAAGGATCATGCATCGTCTTCCAGTTATAACGACGTGAGGTAGTTTTTTCAGGACAAGCCACTCACATTGCCATATGATCTCATCCTCTGACAGGCTTTGGAGAAGCTGGTTGATAAGTGCTTAATTTTGCTTAATTATCCCCATTTAAATAAGCATTATCATACTTCTTTGGTTTATATCTTCATTTTTACACGTAAAGTGGTGTATTCTCTTCTCACCATTGCGTTGTCATTTTTCTCTTAATTTTCATGATACATTTGCATGTATTCATACATGTCTTGGAAGGCCGTATGCAAAATATTTTTAAGAGAGACTTATCACGTGTATTTATTTTTTGTAGGAATCCTAATCCCAGACTACTCTCGGGATTCAAGAAGTCCAAAGTTTCAAATAACCCATGTTCAACTCAAAGATCTAAAGGAGCTAGAGCCTAAAGAGCAAAGCCCAAGCCAAAAGTCCAAGAAGCCAAGTCTCAAGTCAAAGAGTCAAAGCCCAAGAGCAAAGCCCAAGACCAAGGAGAAAGCCTATTTTGGTCACAAGAACTCTCTTGAATTAGAAAGAAGAAGTGTGCTATATTGATGTTTCTATTTCAGAAAAAAGGAGAAAGCCTATTTTGGTCACAAGAACTCTTTATTTTGGGTGGATTTTGGAATTCAAGCAAGGAGCTTAATGGAGGTCATCTAAATCTACAAGAAAAGCAAGAAATTTCGTGGATGGTTAGAGGAGTGCTATTATTTAGCAACCAATCCCAAACAAAGAATGAGGATTTCCCGGATTCCCGCCTAATCTAGACAGTGCTTACTAATTTGGACATAACTTTTGACTCAAAATTTAGATTAAGGCAAGGTGTGATGTTTTGGAAAGAAGACTTAAAGGGAAACAAAATTGTATTTCATGAAGATCTCCTAATTCGGACGTTTAAGGGGTCAAAACATGTCATCAAGAGGAGGGAAGTGCAATTTTGGTTGGAATTTTGGAATTAGAAGTTTCTCTTTTGTTTTTCTTTCCCTTCTCTTCTTCCATTTAGTCTATATAAACCTAAAGTGAGAGACTTTTGGGGCTCTCTGATCTTTTCTCATTCTCTTTTCTCTCTTCTTCTTTTAGCTTTTTTTGTGTTATTTTATTGTAGTGTTTGGAACACCATTAAGGAGGATGACAACTCCAATCATGGTGGGCTAAACACCTTTCTAAGGTTAGGGATTTGAAACCTTTTTCCGATTTATGTGCATGATGTGGATGGTTTGATCATTAATTTTAATTGAATAGTTCTTATTTTGGTTAATTGTTCTTCTCTATATGCTCTTTGATTTCATATGATCTACTGATATATGGAATGCTTGGATCCCCTGTGAGTTAGATACAGAGTACTCTTCAAATTTCTCTAATTATTCACTTGAAGTTAATGGTCAGTGGTTTTATGGTATAATTTTCCATCTAGATTAAATCCTTATTTAATTCTAGATGTGTTTTCATCTAAATCTAAGCATAAGGAGGGATATGTGGATTTTCCTGAAGCCTTAGACCTCTTTTTCATTGCTTTACAGTTATCAGTGACTTTTTCTCCATTCTCATTGAGTGGAAAACCGATTTTAAATCTCTCTTCTCTTTAGATTTCGTTTCCTTAATTCTTGTTGCACAATAGTTAATCCCTGTGGATTCGACCCTGTGCTCACCAGATACATCAACTGTGTCACTTGTGCACTTGCAAGTATATTATTTTTACTCTTGATTTTATGTCCATTAATTTGGATTAAATTAAGTTGTAACAAGTTTTTGGCGCCGTTGCCGGGGATTGCAACGTGTGACGAGAACACGGGTTACGAAATTCTCGCATTCCCCATTCCCTCTAATTCTAACTCCTAACTTTTACTTTCTGCACCTGACTGCTAACTTTTACTTTCTTGCTTCTAACTTCTAACTTCTAACTGCTAACTGCTAACTGCTAACTGCTATTTTTTTTGCTTTTTAACTTGATTGAAAAAAAAAAAAAAAAAGTCTGAATTTTTATTTTTATTTTTAGTGGAAGGTTGGAATTCCGTGCACCCTCCCATGGTAGGAAGTCAATTAACTTGCTTGAAGGGATTATATAACATAGGTGGAAGGTTGAAATTCCGTGCACCCTCCCACGGTAGGTAATTAAGCGGATTGATATTGCTCGTGTAAAACAGGTACATCTATTGCTTGCCTACTTGGAAACAGACATTGCTTTGCCTAAGTTCAGGAATTTCTTCACTTCTGGTAAACTCACTCCTTCGCTCTCGTTATTCTCCTACTTATCTTACATCTACTGTCAACTTACAACCTAGTGGGAAGCTCGGCGTATACTCTGTATACGTGCCTCGTCTGTCGCCCCTTTAGCTAGCTTGTTCATATAGAAGACTTAGGAGGTGCATGCATTCTTGTTTGAATCCCTGACTTTCCTTTTGAGTTCTCTCATTTGTATGATTACGTGGAATCGACATCACACAAGCCGCTTGAGGAGAACAGACTTTGAGATTGAAGACTTGTCTAATAACTTGTTTGAAGATTCTGATCATTCTTATTCATCAGACACTATGACTGACAATGAAAGTGATCAGGGGGATAATGGAGTTCATAATAATCCACCAATGTTGACCTTGCGTGAATATTTGCAAACAACAAGGACGAGTTCTCCGTCTTGTATGGTTTTTCCTACTAATGCAAATACTTTTGACTTAAAACCGGGAGTGATTCAATTACTTCCTAAGTTCCATGGCTTAGACTCAGAAAGTCCTTACCTACACTTGAAAGAATTTGATGAGGTTTGTGCAACCTTGCGCAATCAAAATGTTAGTGATGATGTGGTTAGGTTAAAATTGTTCCCTTTCTCTTTAAAAGAGAAGGCCAAAAATTGGCTAAATTCTCTAAAGCCAAGATCCATTGGCACATGGCAAGAACTGACTAGGGAGTTTCTAAAAAAATTCTTCCCTACCCATAAGACTAATACTCTTAGGAGGAACATCATGAATTTCTCCCAAAAGGAGAATGAAACTTTTTTCCAATGTTGGGGAACGTTTCAAAGAATTATTGTTGACTTGCCCCTATCATGGCTACGAGACATGGCGCACCGTTAGTTTCTTCTATGAAGGTTTAACCTCTCAAATGCGCCAGTTTGTAGAGATGATGTGCAATGGTGAGTTTCTAAATAAAGATCCCGAAGAGGCTTGAGATTATTTTGACCAATTAGCTGAAAATGCCCAATCTTGGGATAACACTGATAGATCTGATAGGTCAGATAAGACCAAGCCTAATGCCATGACTAAGGGAGGTATGTACCTCCTAAAAGAAGAGAATAATGATGTGAATGCCAAAATAGCTAGTTTGACCAGAAAAATAGAAGCCATGGAACTTATGAAAGTAAACTCAATTAAGGCCACTAAAAAAGTGGAAGATGTTTGTGGCATATGCGAGACTAATGTACACCGAACTCAGGATTGTCCAACAATCCCAGCTTTTCAAGAAGTATTACATGATCAAGCAAATGTCATGAACACCTATAAAAGGCCTTTTTCTTCTCCCTACTCGGAAACTTACAATCCTGGTTGGAGGAACCATCCCAACTTTTGTTGGAAAAATGGTCCTACTGCAAACAACCCTCCTCAGGGGCCTTCCACTCATACTCCTTATGTGCCTCCACATAAGAAGACCCTTGAGGAGACGTTGCAACAATTCATGCAAGGTCAAACAAACATTAATAATCAGACAATGCAAGCTATCAATGATCTGAAGAATTCTGTCAAAGAGTTGACCTCTTCGTTGAGCTTTCAAGAAAAGGGCAAATTTCCTGCTCAACCTCAACCAAATCCTAGAGGTCAATTTGAGGTAAGTAATTCAAATTCTTCAGATTCCCAAGAGGAACATATCAAGTCCATCACCACTCTACGAAATGGAAAAATAATTGATAAAGATATTCCAAAGAAGGTTCACAAACCTGAGGAATCTTTAAAATCAAAGAGTGATGATGAACTTGTTAAGTCCAAATCTGATATGGTTTTGCAATGTCCGATACCTGCTCCTTTTCCTCAAAGGTTACAACCTCCTCAAAAGTTAGTCCATAATGCTGATATATTAGAAATCTTCAAACAGGTAAAGATCAACATCCCCTTGTTAGACGCTATCAAACAAATTCCATCATATGCCAAATTCTTAAAAGATTTATGTACAGTAAAGCGTAGGCTTAATGTACAAAAGAAAGCTTTCTTAACAGAACAAGTGAGTGCAATCATTCAACATAGTACCCCACCCAAATACAAAGATCCAGGATGCCCAACAATTTCTTGTATTATTGGGAACTTCAGGATAGAGCAAGCTTTGCTTGACCTTGGGGCTAGTGTTAACCTCTTACCCTACTCGGTGTATGAGCAGTTGGGTCTTGGTGAGCTAAAGCCCACTAAGGTAACACTCCAACTTGCTGACCATTCAGTAAAAATACCGAGAGGGGTAGTTGAGGATGTGTTAGTCCAAGTAGACAAATTTTACTTTCCTGTTGATTTTATTGTCTTGGACACACAACCTGTGTTGAATGCATGCACTCAAATTCCTGTTATTTTAGGCCGCCCATTCCTTGCAACCTCCAATGCTTTGATCAATTGCAGGAATGGTGTCATGAAACTCTCGTTTGGCAACATGACTTTGGAATTAAATATTTTTAATATCTGCAAACAACCTGGGGATGATGATGATGATGTGCATAGAGTAAACTTGATTGAAACTCTTGCGAAAAACCAATTCTTCAATCTTCTTTTTCTGATCCTCTAGAAGCTTGTTTGGCACATTTTAATGATTTTAATGGGGACATTTTAATTAATTCTGTAAACTCTTTGTTGGAATCTGTTCCGGTGTTGGATACTAACAAGTGGAGATCACGTTTTGAGGAATTGCCACCTCGCGATACCCTACCCCTCCCGTCAAGTATCCAAACACCAAAGCTTGAGTTGAAACCTTTGCCAGCTGATCTCAAAAATGCATTTTTGGGACAAGCAGAGACATTCCCAGTGGTCATCTCCTCACAATTGAATGAGACTCGGGAAGAAAAATTAATTGATGTTCTTAGAGAACACAAAGGTGCAATAGGGTGGACCATAGCTGATATTAAGGGAATCAGCCCCTTAATTTGTACCCATAGGATATATTTGGAGGATAATGCTAAACCCTCTAGAGAGATGCAGCGTAGGCTGAATCCCAACATGAAAGATGTGGTTAGAGCAGAGGTCCTAAAACTTTTGGATGTAGGGATCATATACCCTATTTCTGATAGTCAGTGGGTAAGTCCTACCCAAGTGGTACCTAAGAAATCCGGTATAACTGTAGTCAAAAATGCTAATGATGAATTAATCCCAACTAGAGTCACAACTGGTTGGCGAGTGTGCATTGACTATAGGAAGTTGAACTCAGTGACTA
This sequence comes from Tetracentron sinense, assembly GCA_015143295.1. NCBI lineage: Eukaryota > Viridiplantae > Streptophyta > Magnoliopsida > Trochodendrales > Trochodendraceae > Tetracentron > Tetracentron sinense. Next base: position 26,388,345 of record CM026571.1, read on the forward strand.
GGAAAGACCATTTCCCGTTGCCCTTCATGGACCAAATTTTAGAACGAGTAGCTGGTCATAAATTTTATTATTTCCTAGATGGGTACTCCGGTTATAATCAGATAGAAATTGCACCTGAGGATCAAGAAAAGACCACTTTTACATGTCCATTCGGCACTTTTGCTTATCGAAGGATGCCATTTGGGTTGTGTAATGCTCCTGCCACATTCCAAAGATGCATGTTGAGTATATTTAGCGATATGGTAGAGCGTTTTCTTGAAGTGTTTATGGATGATTTTTCTGTGTTTCGTGATTCTTTTGATGATTGTCTGTTTCATTTAAAGAATGTTTTGGTTAGATGTGAGGAGAAAAACCTCATTCTGAATTGGGAGAAGTGTCATTTTATGGTCTCTAAAGGGATCGTGCTTGGCCACATTGTCTCCTCCCAAGGAATTGAAGTGGATAAAGCCAAAATTGATTTGATAGCCAATTTGCCCACCCCAAAGACCATTAAGGACATTAGATCTTTTCTAGGTCATGCAGGATTCTACAGAAGGTTTATTAAAGACTTTAGTGCAATATCTAGACCATTGTGTAACCTTCCATCAAAGGAAAACTCCTTTGAGTGGACTACGGCATGCCAGGAAGCTTTTACAAAGCTGAAAGGCATGTTGACTTCTGCTCCTATATTGCAACCACCTGATTGGAGTTTACCGTTTGAAATCATGTGTGAGGCTAGTGATTATGCGGTTGGGGCCGTGCTAGGGCAATGCAAGGATAAGAAGCCTTGTGTCATTTACTATGCAAGTAGGACCTTGAACAGTGCTCAGATGAACTATTCTACTACCGAAAAAGAACTCCTAGCCGTAGTCTTTGCACTTGACAAGTTCCGATCTTACTTGATTGGATCTCGAATTATTATTTTCACTGACCATGCAGCTTTAAAGTACCTTCTTTCTAAGAAGAATGCTAAACCAAGACTCCTTAGGTGGATCCTTCTACTCCAGGAATTTGACTTAGAAATTAAAGATAAAAAAGGAGTAGAAAATGTAGTGGCTGATCATTTATCCCGTCTTGTGCTCTCTGATTCCTTGGAGACAATGCCGATCAAAGACACGTTTCCCGATGATCAACTTTTTGCTGTCTCCCAATTATCTTGGTTGGCGGATATTGTGAATTATCTTGTTACAGGTAACCTTCCTATTCATTGGAAACAACAAGATAAAAAGAAATTTTTGACCGAGGTATGTAGATTTTTCTGGGATGATCCTTATCTGTTTAAATATTATTCTGATCAAATTATTAGGAGATGTGTGCCTGATTCTGAACACCTGAATGTCATCTCCTTTTGTCACTCTGAAGCATGTGGTGGTCATTTTTCAGCCAAAAAGACTACCGTAAAAATTCTGCAATGCGGTTTTTATTGGCCCACTCTTTTTAAGGACACTCATGAGTTTTGCAAAGCATGCGAGCGTTGCCAAAAATTAGGAGGAATCTCCCGTCGGAATATGATGCCTCTCAACCCAATTTTGATTATTGAAGTCTTTGACTGTTGGGGCATTGATTTCATGGGACCATTCCCTCCTTCTTTTGGGTATCTTTATATATTAGTAGCCGTTGATTATGTGTCAAAATGGATCGAGGCTGTTCCAAGCAAAACCAATGACCACAAAACGGTCTTGCGATTTTTAAAAGAAAATGTTTTATCAAGGTTTGGAACACCTCGAGCTATTATCAGTGATGGGGGTACGCACTTCTGTAATCGGCCTTTTGAGGCCTTGATGAAAAAATATGGGATAACCCATAAAGTTTCTACCCCTTATCACCCACAAACAAGTGGAAAAGTGGAGATATCTAATCGGGAGATTAAACATATTTTACAAAAAACTGTAAATCGAGACCGTAAGGATTGGTCATTACGACTAACCGATGCGCTATGGGCTTACCGTACAGCTTTCAAAACCCCGATTGGAATGTCTCCATATCGAATTATCTTTGGAAGAGCTTGTCACTTGCCTGTTGAATTGGAACACAAGGCTTACTGGGCGATAAAGACACTCAATTTTGATTTGGAGAAAGCAGGCTCGCTTCGCAAACTCCAACTGGATGAGTTGGACGAAATTCGAAATGATGCTTATGAGAGTGCCAAAATTTACAAGGAAAGAATGAAGGTTTTTCATGATAAGCATATTCTTCGAAAATCTTTTGAGCCTTCTCAAAAAGTTCTTTTGTATAATTCTCGTTTGCATCTATTTCCTGGTAAGCTTCGATCTCGTTGGACAGACCCTTTCATTGTGAAAACTGTTTACCCTTATGGAACTGTCGAGATTGAGAATCCTGAAAACGGTAATGTTTTTAAAGTCAATGGTCAACGATTGAAACCGTTTTTAGAGAATTTCACCCTAGATGTTGAGTCCACAACTCTGGAAGATCTCGTTTATCCTGATTGATCATTTCTCTCACTTGAGGAGAACTTCTGTGTATAGTATGCATTTTTGTTTTTTTTTTATTTATTTTTTTACTTGCTTTGATTGATTAGTTCATATCCCTATGATGTTTCATACCCTATCTCTTTTTGATCTCTCAATGTTATATTTCATATAAATCTCTATTTGAAACATTGAGGACAATGTTCAATTTAGGTTGGGGGGTGTAGATCTGTGCTTCATTGTTGGGATAATCTCTGTTAATAGTAGACCATCACATTCCTCCTTTACAAAAAATAAATAAATAAATAAATAAATAAATAATTTGTGTTTTTGTCCTGGCTACTGTCTATTTCTTCCTTGCATTTTATCTATTGAGCTATTGAATTTTGGATTATAAAGGCACACGGTGAAAATCTTTAAGAAGCTCAATTCCAGCTGTTTAAAATGAAAAGTCTTTGTTACTAATTCTCAGTTAGTGAAAATTATAAATTGCTGAATTTTTGAACTTTCACCACACATTTGACTCAATATCTGGAGCTAGGTTGAATTTGGTAGTTGTTGACTTGATAATTGTCTGGAATGTAGGGAGAAACCAAGTCTGATGAACTATGACTATCTTGTTCACTTGGTTTGCTGGTAAGAAGAAAAACAGAACTAGGTTATGATGAAGTCATGGAAAGAAACCAGTGAATTTGACCAGGTACTTTGAAAAGGGCTACCTCTTGTCAGGTCTTTAAAAAAAAAAAAAAAAAAAAAGAGAAAGAAAGAACGAAAAAGAATATGGACATTTGAAAATGTGCTCTCAATGTTGAAATATCAGTTTGTTTTGCTATGACCTTGTTAAAACAAGTTGGGTGAAAGCCGTCATTGTAAAAAAGCGAATAAACTGGAATATCACAGATAAAGCCCATGAGGTATTAAGGTGAATATCCACAACTTTCGTGATCCTGGACAGATTAGCTTAGTTTTGAATCAGATCCTTAGGCTAACCCGACCATTCTGTGGTGATTAAAAAGTTAGCTCTGCTTAAAGAAATCGATACTTTGGATATTTGTCACATTGCACATGCACTCAAAATTTTCTAAATGGCGACTTAGTGATTTGGACTTTATTTAGAATGCTGGAATATATGGCTGAAATATAATGAAAACCAGTGCCCTAATAATTCTAAATTTGATGCCTTGATTAGAATGTGCAACATGAAGAAATTTATTATGAGTAATTTTTGTTCTTCTTCAATTGTTTTGAAAAGATAAATCTGTTTTGAAAAAGGAGGATTGTCAGTCATGCTTTATAGTTATTATCCTGATTAATTGATTGACTATATTCTGCCTCTTAAATCTGAGTTGAAATCATTGTCACAGATGGGTGATGCTATTGAGAGATGAACTGAGATTCTTTCAAAATTTCTTGGTTGTTATGCATAATGAAAGTTTTCTGATTGTCTCATAGAATTGAAATGATGATATTTTAATATTGCTTCTTCACATTTTTTTTGCTCGAGGACTAGCAAAATGCTGGTTGGGGGGTGTTGATAAGTGCTTAATTTTGCTTAATTATCCCCATTTAAATAAGCATTATCATACTTCTTTGGTTTATATCTTCATTTTTACACGTAAAGTGGTGTATTCTCTTCTCACCATTGCGTTGTCATTTTTCTCTTAAATGGGAAGTCAACCATGGTTAGGCTCCTAACAATGGTAAAAGTGCCAAAGCAGAAATATTTTGAGCATTTTAGAATATTTTGGAATTTTATAACATTTTTCTAGATTTTTTCAAGGGTTAAGGGATGCTTAACCATGGTTAAAAGTTAATCGGGATTAAGTTAACCCCAGTTAAATGGTCTAAGTAGGTAATTGTGGGCTTAGATAGCATGGTAGGGCTTAGAATGTCCTCCAACCTGGTCTGGACCCTATCCAAAAGCCCAAAATACAGAAGTTCAATAATGGCGGTAATAGCATTACCGTCATTATAGAAGCATTTCTAGGGGATTTTTGCAGGCCTGGAGTTTGAGTTAGGGATGAACCCAAGGGGTCGTGGACCCTCAAGGTTGAAGACCCAAGGAAGGTTTGGGGTCTTTGGTGGGCCCAGGGGATGGTCTGGAATGGGCCCAAACTCATTGTATTTGGTATACTGTAATAGCGATAGATAGTCTACCGCCGTTCTGGAAAATCCTTGATTTAGGGTATTTAACTATGGTTAAACATGCATGGGTGACCTGGAATGTAGCGACCCGAAACCCACCCTAGGAGTTAGAGTGAACTTTGGACGACTAATCATGACTTGCTTGACAACTAACCTGCAAAACCCACAGAGCATATACGATAGAGGACAAAACAGCGGAAACATGCTCTAACATGGTATAGCGGAAGTCTACCAAACCTCTATGTATATACATAATCAATCCAAGTTTATACAAAAAGAATCCAAAAGAAAGTGCGGACATGCCCGCCAAAATACATAAATCTGACTCTCGTCTCACCCACAGCTAAACCACTCAGAATCTACAACCACCTATTGGTAACCCTCTACTGGAGGTTCCTCCAAAGGCTCCTCGACGTACTCCTCTTCCACCCATGGACCAGGAGCACAAACATCAAATGGAGTAGCAGCTCCCTCAGAACCTGCCGACATAAGAAGTACGGCTGAGCATGGAATACTCAGCGGGTACTGAATACTAACCAACGATTATAGCATAAACATGGCAATACATAATCAGGAGCAATTCATATTTGTCAAACGGAAACAATTTATATCATACAAGGAAGTAAAGCAGTTTATAATCATGCTTGAAACTCGTGGAAAACCGATAAATCCTCTTGAAAACATCGTGCACTTGACTTGACTTGAAATATCTTTTCGTACGTGAAAGCTTGTCTTGTCTATCTTGCTTGATTCTTGTATGTCATGTCATGTCATGCATGCTTGCTTGTGATCATGTAACTTGTGAGATGCACTTGTGAGATGCCTTGAGAGGGAAGGGAGACCCTTCTTTATGCAATGCACTTGCGAGGGAAGGGAGACCCTTCTTTATGATATGTATGTACTTGCGAGGGAAGGGAGACCCTTCTTTATGATATGCACTTGTGAGTGAGGGGAGACCCCTCGTGGAATGTTGGTTCTTGTCTACTTGTGAAAAGCGAGGTAAAACATATCGTAAGATATGCCCCACCTCTATCCATCTTCTTGGAAACCTCGATAAATCATGTCATGCATGCCGTGCTCGTGGGAACCGTGTACATACTTGCATTTAAATTTAAACATGACATTTGGGAAATTTCACAACACACATAACATTAAAGATTGAGCAATTCAATATTCATAGCATTTAGGGAAAGCAGGAAACACACTATCATGGGCCCTAGCAATATTCAGAATTTATTAGGCATGAATTTACTAATTTACAGCTCACTTTATTCACATTGGCATTTCATCAAACATGGTGTGTTCATTATGGATTTACCCTACAACATGCTTTTCTAAATGGGTTTTTTCTCAAATCATACATGTATGTTCATTATTGAAACAATGCCCTTCCCCATTTGTTCATCACACACAACCATTGGCATCCAATCGCCCATTCCATCTCCATTCACCATTCATGATTTACCATTCTCCATTCATCATTCATCCATCTCATGACACATGTGTAAATGAAAGAAAATCAAAAGAAAGGAAGGGGAAAGAAGAACTATAACTAGGAGGGTAGTAAAAAGTACCGACCTTGAAGGAATGAGGAAGAAACCCTCTTTCCAAATGGCTGTGAGTTACTGCCCTAGCTTGATTCGTGAGCTCCACGAATGCTTGCACCGAAATCTTGAAGAAAACGGGCTTGAGGTTGATCTAGGGTCTCAAAACCCTTTGATTTCTCTCCAAAATGGAAACCCTAGATTGGAATAGCCTTCTCCTCTTTCTTCTATTCTCTCAAACTCTCTAAGTGTTGAATGATGCCCTAAAGGCTCGGGTTAAACTCTTAAGGTAAGAGTGAACTGACAAAAGACCATAATACCCTTACTGGGATTTCTGTGAATAGTGCTGTGAATAGTGCCAACTCGTGGTGCCGTGAATAGTGCCAACTCGTGGTGCCGTGAATAGTGTCAACTCGTGGTCCGTGAATAGTGCCAACTCGTGGTGCCGTGAATAGTGTCAACTCGTGGTCCGTGAATAGTGCCAACTCGTGGTGCCGTGAATAGTGCCAACTCGTGGTGAATAGTGCCAACTCGTGGTGCCGTGAATAGTGCCAACTCGTGGTGCCGTGAATAGTGTCAACTCGTGGTGAATAGTGCCAACTCGTGGTGCCGTGAATAGTGTCAACTCGTGGTGAATAGTGCCAACTCGTGGTGCCGTGAATAGTGTCAACTCGTGGTGCCGTGAATAGTGCCAACTCGTGGTGCCGTGAATAGTGTCAACTCGTGGTGCCGTGAATAGTGCCAACTCGTGGTGCCGTACAACGTGCCCGTGGTGAGTTGTACCACGGATGCACACAGTATACGTTATCAGAGTACGTTGTCTGTGCTACGATTTCCTACAGGTACAGACTGTTTTGGCCATATCTTTTGACTCGTTCGTCTGATTTTGACGATTCAACTTGCGTTGTGTTCGTACTTCGAAGAGGAACAATTCTGATATTTCAAAATTTCCAAATTCTTTCTCATTTATTAATCATACCTCTTAAAAAGGCAAGATGACAACGAAAGTGTCATGTATTAAGCATGAAAAAGTCTGGGGCTCTACATGGAATGACCAGGATAGAAAGCCAAGAAGCAAGGGGACCTAACCATGGCCCTGGAATGGACCAAGGCCCCACCTAAGTGGGTGTAAAGCTGTTGTAATATAAAAGGCCAAGAATTACGATAATTATTCTACCGTCATTCCTGAATTTCCCTATAAATGAATTTTTTCCCCTTGGAGGCTATACCAGGATATTCCAAGGGATCCCTCATGGCTTGAGGGACCCTCAGAAGGCTAAAGGTGTGGGTGAGGGTCTTGTACCCATGATTTCGAACCCTCAAGTGGTCCCTATGCCTATGAAGAGGCAAAGGGGGCCCTGTCCTTGGATGAGCAAGCAAAACAACAAGAAACAAATGACCCCTGGAGTAGGATCAGGGGCCTTATAGAGCTTTTAACAAAAAATAAAAATGGCTAGGAAGATCTACCCTACTACTAGTTGCTCTCGGTGAGGAGGTGACAGTACATGAATGGGGACCTGGCGCATAGTGATGTTGCATAGGGGAGTGGTCTGGGATGACTCCTGGGATGTCTTAGGACCTTCCTTGATGGGGGATCAAGGCGGGAGTAGCTCTGTGAAAGTATGCCTCTTTTTAATTTTAGAAACACAGTTCTTGGGGGGTATACATCGACTCCCAAGATCTGACTAAGATTCTAATTGATTTTATTCAATGAAGGTTAGAATAACATTCACCTTTATGACTTTGAAATTGTTAAGTCAAATCCACATAAGAATAGTACTAGTAAAACTTCACAAGTGTCAAGTCACCTGTCGATTCACACGAACCTTCTTTTTCCTTAAAAGCTTTCTCTAATGGAAGCTAATGGCCCTTCCAAATTTCTAGCTCCAGGAATCTTGAATAAGAGATCCAATCTTTTATTATAAAAAACCTTTCTTGATTCTCTTCTTGATCTTCAAAATTAAGAACCCAAGAGAGAAGATAGGGGAATATGAGGCTGATCGTACACCACTAGAGAGAGGGGCTAGGCATGAGATTTGAAGAGAGGGGAGAGGTTTCCAAATCTGGAAATTCTGAAAAATTAAAGAATGCCCAAAGTCTTGGACGTCCAACCCCTTTATAGGCTTTATTGGTTGCTTGCAACCAAAGTTTCCTAATCCTTATCCAATAAGGATTCTTCAATTAGTTTCCTATTTGGTTTCTCCATAATTAATTAGGAATAATCAAAATAGAAACTCATCTCATCCATTAGTGTCCAACTAATCTTATCCTTATCCTAATCCAATTCGGATTCCTTGGTTAGCAGGAAACTAATAGACTCCTTGTCCAACAAGGAATCTTTAATTAGTAACTAACTCTAACTAACTAACTAATCTTATCTAATAAGGATATTAGTTATTAGAAACTAATTAAAATAATAACAATTAATATTCCTCCTTGAAGTGGGCGTCCCACCCTAGGTGGGTCCCACTCCACACGCCCCCAAAGGGTTCTAAACCCTTTTGGTCACTTTAATAATTCTTTTAAAATATTCTCCAATGGGTTCTAAACCCTTTTGGTTTTTCACATCTAATGTGATTCCACCTTTTAGAGCTTCACTATACTATATAGTGATTACTTAGAGAAATTAATTAATTTAATTAATAATTAAATTAAATACTTTAAGAAGGTCCTTGTGTGTGGGATCTAAAGGGATCTCCTATTTCTGGTTGTGGGACCAAGTACTTCACCTTTTTAGTTGAAGCATTCTTACTAAGAAACACCTTTCCTAAAACTCCATTAGGATCATAGAATGTTATCTATGTCCCTGGACTTCCACCAATCACAATTAATGTCCATTAACACAATATGATTAACCTCTAGATATTAGAGAATTGCTTGTAAGTACCATCTCACAATATATTTAAAATTAAATCCTTCCACATTCCGATATCACTTGTAAGCTTCCGAGATTGGAACAATTCCACTGTCTTAGTCCCTAGCTTATGAATAGTACCATTTCTCATGATTACTTTTTCATTGAACTAAACCTCCAAAACACTTTTGAAGAAACATTAGAAAAGAACTGACATATATATTTATATATACTTTTCCATATGAAAAATATCAACTTTGATAAAAACCATTTTACCGAAAAGCACCACTACTGGACTTAAGAGTTCAGTTCAACAAGTATCACCTTGATATCATTATCTCTAATTAAGGAGTTGTGGATTCCATATTGAGTGTTTACACACTTCTCCAAACATTGTGTACATGACCCAATGTACCTAGGGTTAGTCCTGTTTATTGGACATTGCCTATTGGCACATCAAAGCATATAAACAGATGTCTGAGAAGATGTTAACCTCTCAGGTCTAAGGACAATTTATCAAATGGATAACCCTAATACAATCTGACAGTGTATTCCATAGGGTATCAACTAGTGACCCCGTTCAGTATTATGTACTTGCTACATATACTCACATGTTAGTCAAGAGTCACCACTCTCTGTGAATGAGATTCATCACATTTATCAAATGGATAACGCTAATACAATCTGACAGTGTATTCCATAGGGTATCAACTAGTGACCCTTTCAGTATTATGTACTTGCTACATATACTCACATGTTAGTCAAGAGTCACCACTCTCTGTGAATGAGATTCATCACACTATTTCATAGAACTACACATGTGCAAGCAATGACGAAGTACGACGCCCAACCAGTACTCTAGAGGCTTCGAACAATATTAGGTTTACAAGGAACTGAAAAATCATATCTCCTCTCAACCTTTGCATGATTTTCCTACAATGTTACCTATGGAACTTTATGTCATCATCAAATGAGATAGTAATTAATATAAATACCCTTTATAGTTGGTTGTGTAAATATGATGCTTGTCTAATCAACATAGAAAAGTCTCTTATTGGCTTTCGAGGGCATATATGTGGGCATATATGTCCAACAATCTCCCACTTGCACTCTAAGCCAATTAGATGTAATGCCCATCTTCTCAGTCATATTTCTCAAACACCAGCTGAAGCATAACTTAATATACATGGGTCTGTCATGTCTACTTTACCACAACTATTGTGGTGATGCAATAACACTTGCAACTTTTGCAAATTTATTATGAATAACCACAGTCTTAAAAGACTAAACAAAAATGATACTGTCTAACAGTCATTTTTAAAAGTTAACATGCTTGTGCTTTACCATTATGCAATGATTTGGACTAATCTGACCAATATCTTATCACATCAACATGTGATGAATATCTGGTTAGTACAAGTATACTTTCTCATGATATCACATATCTAAGAGAAACTGATTCCATTCCAGAAAGGTAGACTCTTTTCTTGGAATCTTACTTGCACGAAAACATGATTGTTATTGGGAGAATAACAATATCATTTTTCTTTTGTCTCTAAACCATTTCGGACTAAGAAAACATGATGTCAAAGTTTTTGTCCTTCATTGCAAAATTACTAGATCAAATCTAAGAGAAGAATAATAATCATACTTTATTCACAATGAAAAGAATATTATCTTTAGATAGAGTCAGGAAAGTAATTTTGCTCCCACTAACCAATTTGCATACAAAAGATACTTTCATTTTTAGATGAAAATCAAACAGTTTGATTACTTCATCAGAATAAAAGTTAGTCTAACTACAGATTCTGGGACCTGTGGGTTCTAGTGTACTATTTATGTATAGTGAGAGTAGAGAGTTGATCTCTATCAATTCTCATAGTTAATGGTCTATTGGGCTTCCACTTCTAGAACAATTCTAGATTCATTTTCTCTACTAGGAAACTTGTATTCCTGTTTACAAATATCTTTTGTTATTCAGGAATAGAGTCTAAATGTCTTTAGTGCGAATCCCAAACTCATCTTCCATCAAATCATATCCAATATAATTCGATTTAACAACACCATCATGCTATGGTTTGTTATTTTAATTATCTAAGATAAGATGTAATAAGAGTAAATTATGAAATTTCTATTAAGAGGTACTCTTCTCAATCATGGAAGACTTACCTAACTTTTTCTTTACTTCAATACAGAATTCCTTGAACTTTTCAAAGAAGGTGAAATAAAGTTAGCTACCTCTTAATAGAAGATTCATATGATTACGATCATCCAACTTTTGTCCCATTTCCAAGTAGAAGTTTTATCTACTCAGATTTCTCCTTCTCCTTAACAAACATGTAACTATTGCACTTATGCAAGATCATACCAAGCATTAGGCGCTAGAGGTTCCAACAATTAAGTTGGAATTGATGAGTATACAAGCTGGACAATCCTTCCAAAGGTTTGTCCTATATCTGATGACCAATTGCTTCACTATGAAGTACAATCCTTATACTTTCCTTTCTTCTCAGAAGAGCCCTTGTCCATACTATCAGAATACCATTCTAATGGAAAATCTTGGATTTATTTCCTTTGCATAAATGCTTGGGATTCAGAAAATCCAACTCTTTTGAACATCTTTGCAAGTAGCATTGAACTCTTCATGTCGCGCCCCAAAATATCCCCCTAGGAGTTAAGGGATACTTTAGGTGTGACTATACGTACCTGCCAAACCATCCTGTAATGAACAAGATAATTACAGTACTAAACAATGATAATCAGAGCGCGGAAGCTAAACATAAATGCGAAAGTGTAAACTAACTTTTTCTTTTCTTCTAATATTTCCAAAATAGTTTTTCCAAGTTAACATATATACAACATGTCTAAGTCTAAGGTGGATAGGCCCACCTATCAAAATGTCAAAATACATAAGCACCCTCTCGTACACTCCCCTCAACAGTAGTCGAGGTACGGCCACACGTCAAGGTCTCGGTCCGCCTGAGACTGTAGTGGGATAGATGGCTCTCTCTCCTCTATATACTCTTCCTCGACCCAAGGCTCCGGGTCGAGGGCTCCCTCAGTACCTGCCGACATGAAAGTACGGCTGAGCATGGAATACTCAGCGAGTACAAGCTACTAGCTAACCATAACAATAATTAACACAACAACGGTAATACAGTACAAAGTAGAAATCAGAGCATCACAAAAGAAATAGCATAAGATATGGTACAATACAATCATCTTGACTTGCGTGCATGAATGCGAAAACTCCGATAAAACTCATGCTTGGAAATCCGTTTCATTTCTTGGTATGGCTTGTAAAAATCATGTATGCGTGCATGCATGAATGCCTTGTCATCATCTTGTAACCTTGCATCTTGTAACTTGTGAGCCAGAGGCTAGCACCCGAATCTCCCTAGACTGCCAACCTCCTTGATATATGGTTTTCTTGTGAGCCAGAGGCTAGTACCCGAATGTCCCTGGGCTACCAACCTCCTTGACAATGTGTGATTTTTATTACTTGTTTAGTTTTCTTGTGAGCCAGAGGCTAGTACCCGAATGTCCCTGGGCTACCACCCTCCTTGAAAATATGTGTTTTGGGTTTTCTTGTGAGCCAGAGGCTAGTACCCGAATCTCCCTGGGCTACCAACCTCCTTGACATGCAATGTTTTCTTGTTGATTTATTATATGCATATGCTCTTAAAAAGCCCGGTTCATGCAACCATGCGTGCTCGTGTGCGTGCCAATAGTGACAATCCTGATGATATGCTTGGATGAGAGGATCACAAAAGCATAGCATTCCCATTTTTGAATACAAGCATAAAGGAATATGGATAACTTGTAGGGCATTTGATCAAGGTAGGCATTTAAACATAATAGCTCAATACATGCTTTCAAAATTCCACTTCATTTATTCAATACGTCATTTAAGCATTTTACCAAACACTTGGTGCGCAATCCCATTCCTAGTCATTTTGTTTCGATTTCTTAATGCATATATTTCATCTCACCACACAAAATGTATTTATTATGTTTGAAGTGCCCATCCACCATTTTCCAATACCCATTCATCAACCAACACGGCATCCAATCGCCTCAACCCATTTCATCCATTCATACATCCCACATTCATTCACATTATCTTATTTAGGTTTTGGATATATAGTATGTTTCCAAGGAAAAGGGAATACAAGATCAACATCATGATTTTAAAAGAAGAAAGCCTAGAGTATTGCTAGAGAAGTTAGTAGAGTGTACTAACCTTGAAGATCAAGCTTGATCTTTGAGGAATCCTTTGATTGAGGATGGTTCTAGCTTGGAATCCTTCAAGCTTGCTCCCTTGATCTCAATCCCAAAGCCCTCTTTGGATTTTGCCTTCAATCTCTCCTCCTCCTTTTCTCCTTCTTTCTCTCCTTAGGTTTAGAAAATCCACAATTTGGATCCCTAAACAAGACAAGGGTTTAAAACCCCCAAATTCGGAATCTGCTACCTCATGCGATCGATCGCGCACTTATCTACGATCGATCGCAAGTCCTTGCGATCGATCGCACATTAATACGATCTATCGCACATGAACTCGAATACATTGGTCTGATTTCCCTTTGTATGCGATCAATCGCACACTCTTACGATTGATCGCAGATCACTGCGATCTGTTGCACAGGGATCCCCATCTATCGCATACGGTCCCGAGACCTTGGGACCTATTTCGCCTGCATGTGATCGATCGCACCAAACCTGCGATTGATCGCACATCCCAGATTTTGTTGTTTTCTTCCATTTTCCCTTACTTTGGTAATTCGGTCATAACTTGTGACTCGGTTGTCCGATTTAGACAATTCAACTTGCGTCGGATTCGTCTTTCGAAGGGGAACATTCCTAACATCTTAGAATTTATAATTTATTCTTTATTTATTGACCAAATTACCCCTAAAGTCGACTGATCCGTAAATGGGTTTCAGTAACTCGAGTTTTCAATATGTCCGACTTAGGAATACTACTTCCTAACACTTAGAGTTTCTTTAAATTTTCTCATTTCATAGAAATAGGAGGATTACAAAGGCAAAATGCCTTGGCACGATTTTTAATACATGGCAAAAGTTTCGGGGTTTTACACTTCAAAGGTTCTTAGCCATATGCAACATGTGCGATTTCAGACAATCTGATTTCCTACTTGTTCAACATAACCATATTAAAGGACTCCAGGAGTTAGTTGAGAATCATATCCTCTAATCCCATAAATTTATCTCAATTTATCTCAGCACCAAGAATTGGGATTTATGAATCCAATGATCTCTATCATATTCTTTGTGACTGGGTTTCCCTAGTCAACTTGGTCTCCACTTGTCCTTTTATATAGTAAGCTGCCTAGCAATCCATTTGTATTTAGTAAACATCTCAAATGAGATTTAACATTAGTAGTGAGAACTTGGGCAATTCTTTAGATAGTATACACAAACTTGAGATTCCTTTTCCATTCCAAACACTTTGAATTGGTCAAGAGATTCTCATTAAAGTCTTGGTAAGGTGGTTATAAAATGACATGACAATAAAACATACATCATAATATTTCACACATAATAATATCATTAGATCAGGGCTTTCAATCTTTGATGATATTGCCCATCATTCAATCAAATTTCATAGACCCCTCAATCTATAAAATTAGGAAATATACTACTTCATATTTCTGATGAGCATTGGGTGCTTTATAATACACATGCAATCTTCCATGCTAGGATAGTATTATACATGCTGATGTGGATAGTAACTATCCATCACTGAATATCTCATGCACAACTCCTTATGTAAATCAGTGATTCCCAATTTTCTTGGACCTCCAAGGATAACATGACTGTCACCTGTCAGCTGTCATGGTCCTTGGTTAAGTGAAACCCATTATTCTCGGTTGTCATATGATCAAGTAGGAATATGCCCCCATGCTAGTTGACACTCCCTATCAGGCCATACACATTCCTATCTACTATAGAAATAAAGCACTAGGAATTTAATTTAGACTGAATTATGTCTGATTCCTATCAGAGAGACAAGACTCAGGCTAATTAATTCCTAATCTTATTAATAATGGAAGGTCATAGGACAACATTATCCTGTAGGATAGATTAGCCCATTTAATTCACTTAATATTTTTCTTGAGGGAAAACAAAATATTATGAACAAATTATACATCTAATGCATATATCAAAAGCATTCACAATATTTATTATTATATCACATGTATAAAACAATACACAAATATCACCACAATGATAGTAAATCAAATTTTGTTTAATTAGATCAAACTAATTCCAATGAACTACCACTAGCCCCAGAAATCTTAATGGATCTAATCCAAGGGTACAAAGGACATTTTTAACATCAGTGGGGTTTAAATGGTTCATTCATCCATTTGATGGACCATTGGTCATACCAAGCACCATGGGCTCAAGATAACAATTATAAAGTGTCCATGTGCATCACTAAAGCCCATAAGTCAAAATGGACTATATTACCCTTTAATTCTCTACGAATTATGTTTAGCACATTAGGGTTCACCAACCCTATGCCAAAAAATTATGAGAGTCTTTAAAAAACTCTCTAAGACCTCTACTAGGGTTTATAAGTGTCAGTCAAGCACTTCCCATAATCGTGAATATTGTTAGCTTACATCTATGTCAATTAAGGCATAATTATCTCATAATCATGCAAGTAACATATTCCACGTAAAAATTTCAACATGGACTACATGCATCACATCCAAAAGGGCTATAGTAATGTGTTTTATTTAAACACAAACTTTTTATGTTTCAACAAAACACATATTGTGAGGTTTGATCCAATTATCCCAAATTTGCACAAAAACGATAATCACACTATCACAAGGGTTATAGACTTTTTTAAGCAACTAAAAGTTATAACAAATCATCACATAAAATACATAATATAGCCACACAATTAGTCCACATGATCATGCTATCTTAGAAATCCTACAACTACTCTTGTAGAATGCCTTCTAAGATTTATTCTCCATGCGATCACCATCATCTTCGATCTTCAGTACGATTTCTCCAAAGAAAAATCAGCAACTCCTAATACTAAGATTACATCATATTCAAAATAAGAAACCTTGAGAAATCACCCAAAATAGGGTGCTCAAGGGGAGTACAACCCATAAGAAGAAAGAGAAGAGAATAGAGAGAGAAGAAGGCATGATCATGGAACCCATACACCATTCAAAAAGAATAAATATTAACTATTTATCAACTATGAATAATAATATGGCATGAAAAATTATTTAGAAAGTCCATAACCTCAACAAGGGTTTTGCTAACCTTAGGGAAACTCTTTCCCATATGGTTAAGGCCTCTATTAACATTTAATAGAAAAATCCTAGAGCAAAGAAAGTAAGCATGTCTAGAATGAATTCTTAGGGTTTTTAGATCATCATCAAAAGAAAATAATTTTCCTTTAATGCTTGGAAAATCATTAAGAGAAACAATTTCTCTGAGATTTAATCTAACCCTAATTGATAAACAAATAGAAAACACCATATTAAATTCGGCTATTCTAGGGATCTAATCCCTTCCATATTATTTTGATCTAATAACTATTAAAAGACCAAAATAAAAATCAGAAAATTGCTAATTTTTAATATCACTTTATATTGATTCCAAAAATAAATTCAAAATCAAAAATAGGTGAATTCAAAATTTTCCATAACGGCCAACTGCTTTAGGGATTAGTTGATTTAACAATTAAATAAAATAATACCCCAAACAATAGTATTAAATGTCCATAAAATAATTGATCTCTATCAATTAAAATTTACTTGAGATAAAACCCTGTATCTCAACCAATGGCATTTATGTAATTACTTGATTAACTATTAATCAAATAAAAACTTATAAATACTATGTAGCCGTTAATTCTGAGCACATGTAATTGATCCAAATCAACTACAATAATTATGGTATTATTTCCATAAACTTTTTAGGGAACCATAAAAGATATCATAATTAACATTTAATTAAATGATAGCTCGTGGACTAGAAGCAGATAATTAAACAATTTAATTAAATCTCAGCACGTGCTCTCGAATCAAATAATTAAACTATTTAATTAATTGATAGCCCATTAAACGATTTAATAGCAACCCATGCTTTCAAATCAAATAATGGAATTTAGGAAAAATTTCAAAGCCTCTTGGAAAATTAATTTAGAAAACTCATTTTCCCGCTTTAGATTTTCGACTCAAGTTTCGACCCCTCAAAATGATTGATTCTGGAAAAAATTTCTTCACGAAAGTTTAGATCTTTTTGACGGCTTCGAAATGATGTACTAATGGACTTAAATCGGACTTACGGTCATAAAGTTATGGCTGAAATACCGAAACTATATCGATTCTTCTAATCAAATACAAATCTGAAAATCCATGAATCAATTTTAATCGAAATAAGCTTTAATCTCCAAGAACGCTTAATCAAGGGTGTCTAACACCATGGGATTTATTAATTAACATTTAATAAATAAAATCTCATCTATATATGCTAGCCAAAATATCAATGGGTATCTATGTTGTCTAAGTCAAGGGGAAAACTTGCCCAGGGCTCTCAAGAATAAATGAAACAATTTAATTTAATATTCTAAAAGGATCTCTAAATCCTTAAAGGCTATAATCAAGATTTAGATATCTCTAAATACCTATCCCTTTTGAAAAAATGTTTTGAAAAAATCCAAAAGCAAAATTAGTATCACACTAATTTAAAAGGGTTTAATCTCTCCCTCAATAACTAGAAGGATCCCTTAGCCCTAATAAATGATTATCCAATAATCAAGAATCTAGAAGATTCATTAGGGTAACCAAAATTCATAGGGGAGGCATTCTTGATATAAGTAAAATTTGATTATACAATAAAATCAAAGAGAAGCATAGCCAAGGCTTTGATACCACTGAAAGTGTGCCTCTTTTTAATTTTAGAAACACAGTTCTTGGGGGGCATACATCGAATCCCAAGATCTGACTAAGATTTTAATTGATTTTATTCAATGAAGGTTAGAATAACATTCACCTTTGCGACTTTGAAATTGTTAAGTCAAATCCACATACGAATAGTACTCGCAAAACTTCACAAGTGTCAAGTCTCCTGTCGATTCACACAAACTTTTTTTTTCCTTTAAAGCTTTCTCTAATGGAAGCTAGTGGCCCTTCCAAATTTCCAGCTCTAGGAATCTTAAATCTGAGATCCAATCTTTTATTATAAAGAACCTTTCTTGATTCTCTTCTTGATCTTCAAAATTAAGAACCCAAGAGAGAAGAAGATAGGGGAATATGGGGCTGATCGTACACCACTAGAGAGAGGGGCTGGGCGTGAGATTTGAGGAGAGGGGAGAGGTTTCCAAATCTAGAAATTCTAGAAAATTAAAGAATGTCCAAAGTCTTGGACGTCCAACCCTCTTTATAGGCTTTATTGGTTGCTTGCAACCAAAGTTTCCTAATCCTTATCCAATAAGGATTCTTCAATTAGTTTCGTTTCCTATTTGGTTTCTCCATAATTAATTAGGAATAATCAAAATAGAAACTAATCTCATCCATTAGTGTCCAACTAATCTTATCCTTATCCTAATCCAATGAGGATTCCTTGATTAGCAAGAAACTAATAGACTACTTGTCCAATAAAGAATCTTTAATTAGTAACTAACTCTAACTAACTAACTAACCTTATCTAATAAGGATATTAGTTATTAGAAACTAATTAAAATAATAACAATTATTATTCCTCCTTAAAGTGGGCGTCCCACCCTAGGTGGGTCCGACTCCACACGCCCCCAATGGGTTCTAAACCCTTTTGGTCACTTTAATAATTCTTTTAAAATATTCTCCAATGGGTTCTAAACCCTTTTGGTTTTTCACATCTAATGTGATTCCACCTTTTAGAGCTTCACTATACTATATAGTGATTACTTAGAGAAATTAATTAATTTAATTAATAATTAAATTAAATACTTTAAGAAGGTCCTTGTGTGTGGGATCTAAAGGGATCTCCTATTTCTGGTTGTGGGACCAAGTACTTCACCTTTTTAGTTGAAGCATTCTTACTAAGAAACACCTTTCCTAAAACTCCATTAGGATCATAGAATGTTATCTAAGTCCCTGAACTTCCACCAATCATAATTAATGTCCATTAACACAATGTGATTAACCTCCAGAAATTAGAGAATTGCTTGTAAGTACCATCTCACAATATATTTACAAATAAATCCTTCTACATTCCGATATCACTTGTAAGCTTCCGGGATTGGAACAATTCCACTGTCTTAGTCCCTAGCTTATGAATAGAACCCTTTCTCATGATTACTTTTTCATTGAACTGAACCTCCAAAATACTTTTGAAGAAACATTAGAAAAGAATTAACATATATATTTATATATACTTTTCCATATTAAAAATATCAACTTCGATAAAAACCATTTTACCGAAAAGCACCAGTACTGGATTTAACAGTTCAATTCAACAAGTATCACCTTGATATCATTATCTCCAATTAAGGAGTTGTGGATTCCTTATTGAGTGTTTACACACTTCTCCAAACATTGTGTACATGACCCAACATACCCGGAGTTAGTCCTGTGTATTGGACATTGCCGATTGGCACATCAAAGCCATATAGACAGATGTCTGAGAAGATGTTAACCTCTCAGGTCTAAGGACAATTTGTCAAATGGATAACCCTAATACAATCTGACAGTGTATTCCATAGGGTATCCACTAGTGACCCCGTTCAGTATTATGTACTTGCTACATAGACTCACATGTTAGTCAAGAGTCACCACTCTCTGTGAATGAGATTCATCACACTATCTCATAGAACTACACATGTGCAAGCCATGATAAAGTACGGTGCCCAACCAGTACTCTAGAGGCTTCGAACAATATTAGGTTTACAAGGAACTGGAAAATCATATCTCCTCGCAACCTTTGCATGATTTTCCTACAATGTTACCTCTGGAACTTTATGTCATCATCAAATGAGACAGTAATTAATATAACTACCCTTTATAGTTGGTTGTGTGAATATGATGCTTGTCTAATCAACATAGAAAAGTCTCTTATTGGCTTTTGAGGGTATATATGTCCAACACTCTAGACTAAGGTTGGCCGAGTTTGGACAGGGTTATCTTATGGGGTTTTTTGGAATAGAGAAGAAGCTTGAAAGGGGGTGGTTTATATAGAGTTGGGAAGACCAGGGGTAGTCTAGGCATTACTAGAGGCATGCCAGACACAAGAGAGGTAGAGCTGAGGTGTTGCAGGGGATGGTAGCTGGGTTTGAACTGAAACCCAGGAATGACGGTAAAGTTATTATCGCCATTCCTGATTTAGCCCAAATCAGGAATGGCGGTAATAACATTGCCGCCAATTTCTGTTTTATGCTAAAACAGGCCTAACCCTCACATGATTGGTTTGGGCTACTGTTCATTTTGCTAAAATTGGAAATGGTGGTAAAAACTTTACTGTCATTCATGACTTTTTCAAAATAAAGCAGGTGAGCCCCACTGCAATGGGTTCTAAAGGTTTATGGGCCCCTGTTTGGGCCCACAGAGGAGTGTGGCTGCGGTTTTGGATTCTTGGGCCTTGGAATGGGCTTTGGGGTTTTCCTAGGGTTAGGCCTAGGGTTAAACTATGGTTTACCTAGAGTTAGGCCTAGGGTTTAACTATGGTTTACGTAGGGTTAGGCCTAGGGTTTGACTGGGTTTTGCTGAGGTTTGACCTAGGATTTGCCTAGGATTTTACTAAGACTTACCTAGGGTTAGGCCTAGGGTTTAGGGCTTGCTTAGGTTTGACCTAGGATTTGACTAAGGCTTTTCCTAGGACTACTAGGGTTTGATTGGGGTGTACCTAGAGTTAGGCCTAGGATTTGATCAGGGTTTGCCTAGGGTTTAGGGCTAGACTGGGACTCAGCTGGGGATAACCATGGTTAAAGGTATTTAACCACGGATAAGGCAGGGTGTAAAAATCGGGTGCTTACAAGGGCTTCAATTGATTCCAGAAGGTTTTCGTCACATGCCGCTTGAGATGTCAAATACACGAGCGGCGACGGTTGACCAATTGACCTAACAATCCCTGAAGGACCTACCATTTACCTAGACAAAGACAGACTCGATGTGAGTGTACTGTGCATGCAGATGAAAATGACAAAGATGATGATGATTGTATTTTTGATTTTTCTGATTTTGATCGGGTGTGGCAAGGCACATGTAATCCGATAGGGTAGACGGACGGAGGTCCGACATGCTTTTCTCGGGTCCTTGGGAACCAGGGTCCTATCAGGTCAAAGTTGGGGATAGGATTTGTAAAGATCATATCTGCCTTGGATTTGAACCTCATATGTAGTGTCAGAATGTAAGGTGGATGTACTTATTACAACTATAGGTTTGGCTCATTACATGCCCCTAGATGGGTGCTTATCAAGATAAATGTGCCCGGATAGTCAACCGTGATTGGGGATGGGTATAGGGTGCAAGCAAGTTAAGGTTTAGAGTAACCCTCCTGGGTAGGCTGCTTGTAGACTATACCCTAACTTAGTCTATATGTATAAGTACTGGGTTTAAGCAAGTGTGTTCCTAGAAGGATGAGGGTCACTTAACACCGTATATACGACTTCCTGAAAAATGGACGATTGGTGTAAGCGGGAGTGTTCAGAATCCTTCTTTGAGGGTAATCACCTAACAGGCATAATTCTACGGACATCCATGACTTTTAAGCTTCTGACACTAAGGATGATCATCCACCAACTGTAAGCGTAATAAGCATGTCTAATGGGTTTAATAGGACATTACACTACTATGTTATGTATGATATACACAGTACACAATTAACCCAAAGAGATGAAATGATTAATATTAAATTAAATACTTAGGCATTTGAACAAGATTGATTTTAGTTGGCTTAGACCTAGGTTCCGGGTTGAACCTTAGGAAAAATCCTCAACAGAGTTACTAGAGTTGTGATCATAAGTTTTAGCACCCACTTGTATGAGCTGAGAGTCGCCACTTATTAATTCAAAAATGATAAGTCCCCGGGTAGTGGTCTTGGTCTATGGTAGAGGTCTAGGTAAGAGGTTCGGTTAAGTCCGGGGAAGGTGTTAGGCACCCGAGACTTTCATTGTACAATGGTCCCCTACTTTCTAGGTGTAAGCCAATTAAAGTTAATTTTGTTCAAATACCTAAGTGTTTAAAGTAATATTAACCCAAGAAAGGGAAAGCTAACTATAGTCGAACCTGAGTTGGGTTGCCTACGTACTCAGGAGGGTGACATCAGACCGAGCGTAGTTCTACCTCATGAGCCTGTGCCAAGGATAAGGGGTGTGTGTGTGTGTGTGCACCAAGGATGACTAAGGGTCTAGTCCAATAGATTAAGGTTGGTTGACCGGGTTAGTCAAGTGCATGGCCTATACCCGGTAGGCCAAGGGTTAGTCCAGTAGACTAAGGATTAGTCTGGTAGACTAGAAAAAGGGCTCGGTAGGCCAAGGGGTAAGTCTGGTAGAATTGATTTAGGCCCGGTAGTCAAGGATAAAATTAACCAAGGTTATGGTTGCTTACCGGGGTTAAGGGTCAAACTAACCATAGTTAGGATTGCTAACCATAGTTGAGGGTAACAAAATTAGACCCAGTAGGCCAAGGATGAGCCCGGTAGGTTGTAAGATGAGGCCCAGTAGGCCAAAAGGGTGTTTGACCGAGGTTAGGGTTGCTAACCGAGGTTAAATGGAAAGTCAACATGGTTAGGGCTGCTACTCATGGTAAAGAGGCCAAAGCAAAAATATTTTGATCACTTAGCAATTTCAAAATGTTTTTAGTATTTTTTCTATATTTTTACCAAGGGTAAATAGGGTTTAACCATGGTTAAATGTTATCCGGGGTTAAGTTAACCCTGGTTAAGAGGTCCAGGCAAGTCAGGGTGGGCCCAGATAGCATGGAGGGCCTAAAATGGCCTCCTACTTGGTCTGGGCCTGTGCAAAGCCCAAAATCACAGAAAATCAGAAATGGCGGTAGAGTCTACCGCCGTTTCTAGCTTCTAACTAGCCTAGGTTTGCTGGCTTGGAACTAGAGTTAGGGATGAACCCAAGAGGTCGTGGATCCACAGGATTGAAGAGAGAAGTCCAGGAAAGGTCCTGGGGCTTTGGTGGGCCCTGGAGATGGTCTGGAGTGGGCCCAAGGTGGGCCTAAACTCACTGTAAATGGTATATTGAAATGGCGGTACAATATCCATCGCCATTATGCCAGTTCCTGGCTTCGGGTGATTTAACCTCGGTTAAGCAACACTGGTCAACCTAGAATGACCAGGGTAGAGAGGTAAGGGTCTTAAGAGTCCAACCATGGCCCTGGAATTGACCAGGGCCCACCTAAGAGGGTGCTACAAAAGCTGAAATACAAAGGGTCAGGAATGGCTTTCTGAGTTTACCGCCATTCCTGATTCTGTCCAAAAAATGAATTTTCCCTAGGGGTTGCACCAGGACTATTTTAGGGGATCCCTCATGGCCTGAGGGACCACTAAAAAGATAAGGGAGGTTTCATGCAGGTGGGGGCCATGGACCCATGTTCAACACCTCAAGAAGGTTCTCCCATGCCTATAAGGAAGGCAGGTATAGAGCCCTGGATTTCCGATGCACTGTTCATATGAATAGTGCAGTGAATAGTGTTAGTATGCAGTGCATGTAAAGGCCTAAGGCCTACCATGTGTTCTTGACATTGGGGAAAGTGAAGTGAGGGTTTTATATATGTGTGTTGGGTCTTAAAACAATAGTATAATAATACTCAAGTATCTAGGGTATAAAATACCCTAAATGTGAATGTAGAACCCAGGAACCCATTTCACAATGTTGTGAATAGTGCCATGAGCACAAGTCTTGTAAAGGCCAAGGGTCATTTATGTAACTTGGTTTATAAGACATGATAATAATAGCTTAAATTAGGTTAAGTGTTGTTGTTGGATGGTTGGGATGAAGAAATAAGAGTATAACATACTATAAGTGTCGTGAAAGAGGGATGTCTTTGCATTCCCTCAGCTTGTGGGAGCTCTAGTTTTGTCGTCCCATATCGGAATTGAGTGATTCTTGAATTGTTGGAATGATATTGAAGCCCTCTTCGAGTTTTATGCTCTGTGTTTTTTCATATTTTGAGTATAAGTTATGTCAACTATAAGGATTCCGAAAGGTGGTATGCTGTCAATTCAGCAGTCATTTTGGACCAGTCCACTTGTGGGCCAATTAGACTATGAAAATCTCAAAATTCGGAGTTTTACAAAACATGAAAGTTGTTCCCCTTTGAAAAAAAAATCCGACACAAGTTGAATTGTCAAAATCCCATAAGCAAGTCAAAAGTTATGGTCAAAATACCAAGGTGGGAAAAACGGGAAGCAAGGTGACCAAACCGGTCGACCGAACTTGTAACCGGTCAATAGGTCAACTGTTCATTTGGGCTCTGGCCGACTTCCAGTGTTGTTTTAAGGGTATTTTGGGGTTTTGGCAACCCCAAACTCTTATATAAACCCACATTTCTTGGGACTAAGGATTCTAACAAATGGGGGAGACATTTTGAGAGGAAAATAGAGAGAGAGTTAGGGTTTCAAAAAAGGGGTTTTCAATTGGGATCAAAGTGGAGCTCAAGTCTTGCTTCCAAAGGCTTTCTCAAGGCTTGGAACCTCACTTCCACGTGCCATTAGAGTTGGATCTTCATCCTCAAGCTTGGATTATTCATATCAAGCAAGGATCTCCCATTCAAGGTGATGTCTTCTTCTTCCTCAACCTTCGACCCTTGATCAAGGTTTTTTCTTCAAGAGAGGAGTTCATCCTCAAAGGTTAGTACACCCTACTAACTACTTTAGTAATAACCTAGGTTTATTTTAAAAATATACTTGTAGATTTCTTTAATTCATTTTTTCCTTGGTTTGCTTAATTAAATCCCTAAATTAAACAAGATAAAGAAGAAATTGTGGATGCGTGAATGTGTGGTTGAGGCGATGGATGCCATATGGATGTGATGGGTATCATGTGATGAAAATGGTGGAAGGGCATTGTACACATAAGGAACACACCACTTGTTTGATAAAATGCATGAATGACCTTGAAAACCAAGACTAAGGAATAATGAATAAAGGTTAAAGAAATGTTGCATGCTAAGTGTTTGACAAAATGCATGAATGAGAATTCAAGGAAATTAAAGAAGATTATTAAAGCATGTTTATGTAGTTTTCTGAAAATGGTAATTTTAAACCTATCGCCTTATATGCTTGTTTTAAATTCCAACATGATCATAAAAAGAATTAAAATGCAATATGTGCACCTTGAACCATCTATGATAGTATGATTGTCATGAATGCCACACACACCTAGCACGCATGGGAAGCATATCATCTGTGTTATTTGGTGTGGCCATCCCTGTGTTCTTGGCATTTAAAGGCCAAGATCTCTTGCCTTGGATGGTTTTATCAGTTGTAACCACCTATATAAGAGATCTTGGCCTTTGAATGCCAAGAACACAGGGATGGCCACACCAAATAACACAGACGATATGCTTCTGCACGCATGTATGAACCAAAAATTTCAAGTATATACATACCTGTAAGAAATAAACAATAATAAGATACGTGATTTATAGAACGAATGACAAAGCCGAACATCCGGCCGGTCAAGGGTAGGGCATATCCTAGGATATGTCATACCTTGCTCAGAAGAAAACATGACAAGCAAGAATCAAGAAACATGGAAGGATCTTAGTGTACTAAAACCAGGTACGGGTACTAACATCTGTTCCCAACAAGTATGAGAGGATGCTGGTATACTAAGACGAGGTACGAGTACTAGCATCTGTCTCCAAGTAAAATGACAAGCATGAAAGGTTACTATTGTACTAAGACCAGGTACGGGCACTAGTATCAATTTCCAAGACATGAATAATATGAAAGTATACTAGTGTACTAAGACCAGGTACGGGTACTAGTGTATGTTTCCAAGACAAGCATGAAAGGGTGTTAATGTACTAAGACTAGGTACGAGCATTAACATCTGTTTCCAACAAGTATGAGAGGATACTAGTAGACTAAGACCAGGTACGGTATTAGTATCTGTCTCCAAGCAAGAATAAAGAAATATGGAAGTGTGATAATGTATCAAGACCAGGTACAGGCATTATCATCTGTTCCCATGCAAGCAAGATCATAAGAAATTCACAAGCAAGTTAACAAGAAAACATGCATAATTCTCACAAGACAAGAACTTTCTCATCAGATCTGTAAGGTAATTACAAGATGCATGAGATGCATAAGGAACTCACAATGTAACGGAAAACACATTGGGTTATAGCATGAATGTAAAGCATGATTAAATATAAGATGTTTAAGATTTTATTTCATTCTAGCTTCTGCACTCTGATTATATAAATGTGATGATGAACTGTATTACGCATGTTATGTTATTGTTATTACTATTGTTGGCTAGTAGCCTGTACTCGCTAAGTATTCCATACTCAGCCGCAACTTTAATGTCGGTAGGTACACTACGCGATATATGGACTTTGGTTCCTTGGATAGAGGCGGTTCATGGAGAGCAAGAGATTGCTCTATTTTTCACCCAGATATTAGGGGTTAGATACGTGGCCTTAAGGTTGGGTTGAGTGAGAGAGACATGTTCCTATTTAGGGATATTGTCACACTTGAGTTGGTAATTCAAGTAGAGGATTTCATGTACATGTCTTAGTTTATACTCAGTTATTGTAAGCAATTGCGCTTGGAATACAGTTAAGTGATTAAAGAAATTTTTAGTTCATCATTTAGCTTGCCTTATATACTCTTGCAGGATGGTTTGAAGAATAAGTCATGCCGCCAAAGTATCCTAACTCCTAGGGGTTATTTTGGGGCATGACAGAAATGGTATCAGAGCTTAGGCATTAGGTCTCTAGGGTTGTTTAGAGTTCAATACCACGATGAATACAAGGCATTAGGTCTAAGAAAAGAGTCGTATTCCAAGTGTAAACTAATCACTTTGTCTTTATCCAAAACAGGTTGATTTCAACCGAAGTTAGTGTCTATTTCCGCTAGAAGACCGAAAATTTTAGATACTTATACTACTATGTGTTGTAATGTTATAAGATAGTATATACTATGTGTTGGGTGCACACTATATGTATATGCTAAGTGAAAACCTATGCTTGATGAACGGGTTTCCTAGTTAGACCCATGAGTGATGTGATACTCAGGCTAGAGTCTAGCCTAGGTGTTGCTTGACAAGGGAGGGGTAGGTCCTTGTCATACATGGTGTCATTAGGTTTCTGTAAGGATTTGTTTCCCAAGAGAGGCTATAGGATGCTCTTAGGTCTTGTAAGTCTAGTATATTTAGAGTCGTTGCAAAAAATAAGGACATTGGTTTTGATATATATATACTATTATGCGTATCCAGTGTAATCTGAATTGTTCAACCATACTTAATGTGTCTTACATCACAAATAACCATAAGTCTCACATCACGGTATGACATTAAGTCCATGAAAGTTCATGTAACCCCATGACTAGTAGGAACATATATAGATATCATTATATTTTAACAAATACTCAGGGATGTTTGATGCACGCTTCTAGATACGAATGCGCATTTTATGCAGTACGTTCTAGACCAAATGCTCAGTCCCAAATGATTGGACAAGCTCACAGATGTCTAATGCACGTTTCTAGATACAGATGCGCGTTAATTCTGCAGCACGTTCTTGAAAGTATGCCTCTTTTTAATTTTAGAAACACAGTTCTTGGGGGCATACATCGAATCCCAAGATCTGACTAAGATTCTAATTGATTTTATTCAATGAAGGTAGGAATAACATTCACCTTTGCGACTTTGAAATTGTTAAGTCAAATCCATGTTAGAATAGTACTCGCAAAACTTTACAAGTATCAAGTCTCCTGTCGATTCACACGAACCTTCTTTTTCCTTTAAAGCTTTCTCTAATGGAAGCTAATGGCCCTTCCAAATTTCCTGCTCTAGGATCTTGAAATAAAAGATCCAATCTTAATTATAAAGAACCTTCCTTGATGATCAAGATCCTTGATCTTCTTCTTCTTGATTATTCAAAACTTAGAACACATAAGAGAAGAAAGGGGAGAGGGGTGACCGTACACTCTAGGGAAGAGAGAGAGAGGGGCGTGAGGTTATGAGGAGAGGGGAGTGAGATTCCAAAAATTTTAGAAAATTAATTGCCCACAAGCCTTGGACGTCCACCTCTATGTATAAGGATTTGGGTTGCTTTCAACTCAAGAGTCCACTTTCAAATCCAATTAGAATTCCTCAATTTGTTTCTAATTCTTGATTTCTCCTAATCTAATTAAGATTAATCATTAATAGAAACTAACCTTATCCATTAGTGTCCAACTAATCTTATCCTTATCCTAATCCAATTAGGATTCCTTAATTAGCAAGAAACTAATAGAATCCTTGTCCAACAAGGAATCTTTAATTAGTAACTAACTCTAACTAACTAACTAACCTTATCTAATAAGGATATTAGCTATTAGAAACTAATTAAAATAATAACAATTATTATTCCTCAATGAAGTGGGCGTCCCACCCTAGGTGGGTCTCACTCCACACGTCCCAATAGGTTCTAAACCCTTTTGGTCACTTTAACTATTCTTTTAAAATATTCCCCAATGGGTCCTACCCATTTGGTTTTTTACATCTAATGTGATTCCACCTTTTAGAGCTTCACTATACCATATAGTGATCACTTAGAGAAATTAAATATTTTAATTACTAATTAAATTAAATACTTTAAGAAGGTCCTTGTGTGTGGGATCTCCTATTTCTAGTTGTGGGACCAAGTACTTCACCTTTTGGTTAAAGCATTGTTACTAGGAAACATCTTTCCTACACTCCATTAGGATTATAGAATTTTATCTATATCCCTGGACTTTCACCAATCACAATTAATGTCCATTAACACAATGTGATTAACCTCCAAAAATTAGAGAATTGCTTGCAAGTACCATCTCACAATATATTTACAAATAAATCCTTCTACATTCCGATATCACTTGTAAGCTTCCGGGATTAGAACAATTCCACTGTCTTAGTCCCTAGCTTATGAATAGAACCCTTTCTCATGATTACTTTTTCATTGAACTAAACCTCCAAAACACTTTTGAAGAAACATTAGAAAAGAACTGACATATATATTAATATAAACTTTTCCATATTAAAAATATCAACTTTGATAAAAACCATTTTACCGAAAAGCACCAGTACTGGATTTAACAGTTCAGTTCAACAAGTATCACCTTGATATCATTATCTCCAATTAAGGAGTTTTGGATTCCTTATTGAGTGTTTACACACTCCTCCAAACATTGTGTACATGACCTAACGTACCCGGAGTTAGTCCTGTGTATTGAACATTGCAGATTGACACTTCATAGCCATATAGACAGATGTCTGAGAAGATGTTAACCTCTCAGGTCTAAGAACAATTTGTCAAATGAATAACCCTAATACAATCTGACAGTGTATTCCATAGGGTATCCACTAGTGATCCCGTTCAGTATTATGTACTTGCTACATATACTCACATGTTAGTCAAGAGTCACCACTCTCTGTGAATGAGATTCATCACACTATCTCATAAAACTACACATGTGCAAGCCATGATGAAGTACGGTGCCTAACCAGTACTCTAGAGGCTTCGAACAATATTAGGTTTACAAGGAACCGGAAAATCGTATCTCCTCGCAACCTTTGCATGATTTTCCTACAATGTTTCCGATGGAACTTTATGTCTTCATCATATGAGACAGTAATTAATATAAATACCCTTTATAGTTGGTGTTGTGAATATGATGCTTGTCTAATCAACATAGAAAAGTCTTTTATTGGCTTTTGAGGGCATCTATGTCCAACAATCTCCCACTTGCACTCTAAACCAATTAGATGTAATGCCCATTTTCTCAATGATATTTCTCAAACACCAGCTGAAGCATAACTTAATATACATGGGTCTGTCGTGTCTGCTTTACCACAACTATTGTAGTGATGCAATAATACTTGCAATTATTTCAAATTTATTATCGATAACCACAGTCTTAAAAGACCAAACAAAAATGATATTGTCCCACAGTCATTTTCAGAAGTTAGCATGCTTGTGCTTTACCACTATGCAATGCTCCAGACTAATCTGACCAATATCTTATCACATCAACATGTGATGAATATCCGGTCTAGTACAAGTATACTTTCTCATGATATCACATATCTCTAAGAAAAACTGATTCTATTTCATAAAGGTAGAAACTCTTTTCTTGGAATCTTACTTGCACGAAAACATGATTGTTATTGGGAGAATAACGATATCATTTTTCTTTTGTCTCTAAACCATTTAGGACTAAGAAAGCATGATGTCAAAGTTTTTGTCCTTCATTGTAAAATTACTAGATCAAATGTAAGAGAAGAATAATATTCATACTTCATTAACAATGAAAAGAATATTATCTTTAGATAGAGCCAAGAAAGTAATTATGCTCCCACTAACCAATTTGCACACAAAGGATACTTTCATTCTTAGATAAAAATCAAACAGTTTGATTATTTCATCAGAATAAAAGTTAGTCCAACTATAGATTCTGGGGCCTGTGGGTTCTAGTGTACTATTTAGGTATAGTGAGAGTAGAGAGTTGATCTCTATCAATTCTCATAGTTATCGGTCTATTGGGCTTCCGCTTCTAGAACAATTCTAGATTCAGTTACTCCACTAGGAAACTTACATTCCTGTTTACAAATATCTTTTGGTTATCCAGGATTAGAGACAAAATGTCTCTAATGCGAATCCCAAGCTCATCTTCTATCAAATCATATCCAATATAATTCGATTTAACAACACCATCATGCTATGGTTTGTTGTGGGAATTGTCTGAGACAAGATGTAATGAGAGTAAATTATGAAATTTCTATTAAGCGGTACTCTTCTCAACCATGGAAGACTTACCTATATATTTCTTTATTTCAATGCGGGAGGTGAAATAAAGTTAGCTACCTCTTAATGGAATATTCATATGATTATGATCATCCAACTTTTGTCCTATTCCTAAGTAGAAGTTTTATCTACTTAAATTTCTCATTCTCCTTAACAAACATGCAACTATTGAACTTATGCAAGATCATACCAAGCATTAGGAGTTAGAGGTTCCAACAATTAAGTTGGACTTGATGAGTATACAAACTGGACAATCCTTCCAAAGGTTTGTCTTGTATCCAATGACCAATTGCTTCACTATGAAGCACAATCCTTATACTTTCATTTCTTCTATAAATAGCCCTTGTCCATACTACCAGAATACATTTCCAATGGAAAATCTTGGATTTCTTTCCTTTACATAAATACTCGGGATTTCGAAAATCCAACTCTTTTGAACATCTTTGCAAGTAGCATTGAACTCTTCAAAGGTTCTTAGCCATATGCAACATGTGGGATTTCAGACAATCTGATTTCCTACTTGTTCAACATAACCATATTAAAGGACTCCAAGAGTTTGTCGAGGATCATATCCTCTAATCCCATAAATTTATCTCAACTTGGTGTCCACTTCTCCTTTTATATAATAAGCTACCTAGCAGCCTTATTGTATTCTATAAACATCTCAAATGAAATTAGTTGTGATGACTTGGGCAATTCTTTAGATATTAAGCACAAACTTGAGATTCCTTTTCCATTCCAACCACTTTGAATTGGTCAGGAGATTCTCATTAAAGTCTTGGTAAGATGGTTATAGAATGAAATGACAATTAAAACATACATCATAATATTTCACACATTATAATATCATTAGATCAAGTCTTTCAATCTTTTATGATATTGCTCATCATTTAGTCAAATTTCATAAACCCCACAATCTATAAAATTAGAAAATATGCTACTTCATATTTCTGATGAGCATTGGGTGCCTTATAATACACATGCAATCTTCCATGCTAGGATAGTATTACACATGCACCACAAGGTGGATAGTAACTATCCATCACGGAGCATCTCATGCATAACTCCTTATGTAAATCAGTGATTCCCAATATTCTTGTGACCTCCAAATACAACATAACTATCACTGTGTCAGCCGTCATGTTCCTTGGTTAAGTGAAACCCATTATTCTCGGTTGTCATATGATCAAGTAGGAATATGCCCCCATGCTAGTTGACACTTCCTATCAGGCCATACACATTCCTATCTACTATAGAAATAAAGCACTAGGAGTTTAATTTAAACTGAATTATGTCCGATTCCTGCCAGAGAGACAAGACTCAGGCTAATTAATTCCTAATCTTATTGATAATGGAAGGTCATAGGCCAACATTATCCTATAGAATAAATTAGCCCATTTAATTCACTTAATATTTTTCTTGAGGGAAAACAGAATATTATGAATAAATTATACATCTAATGCATATATCAAAAGTATTCACAATATTTATTATTGCATCACATGCATAGAACAATATACAAAATCATCATATGATAATAAATCAAATTTTGTTTAATTAGATCAAACTAATTCCAATGAACTCCCACTAGCCCTAGAAATCTTAATGGATCTAATCCAAGGGTACAAAGGTTATTTTTAACATCAGTGGGCTTTAGATGGTTCATTCATCCATATGATGGACCATTGGTCATACCAAGCACAATGGGCCCAAAATAATAATTATAAAGTGTCTATGTGCATCACTAAAGCCCATAAGTCAAAATGGACTATATTACCCTTTAATTCTATATGAATTATTTTTAGCACATTAGGGTTCACCAACCTTGTGCCAAAAAATTATGGGAGTCATTAAACAACTCTCTAAGACCTCTACTAGCGTTTATAAGTGTCACTCAAGCACTTCCCATAATCGTGAATATTGTTAGCTTACATCTATGCCAATTAAGGCACAATTATCTCATAATCATGCAAGTAACATATTCCACGTAAAAATTTCAACATGGACTACATGCATCATGTCCAAAAGGGTTATAATAATATGTTTTATTTAAACACAAACTTTTTTATGTTTTAACAAAACACATATTGAAGGGTTTAATCCAATTATCCAAAATTTACACAAAAACGGTAATCACATTATCACAAGGGTTATGGACTTTTCTAAGCAACTAAAAACTATAACAAATTATCACATAATATAGCGACACAATAGGTACACATGATCATGCTATCTTAGAAATCCTACAACTACTCTTATAGAACGTCTTCTAAGATTTATTCTCGATGCGATCACCATCATCTTCGATTTTCAATACGATTTCTCTAAAGAAAAATCAGCAACTCCTAATACTAAGATTACATCATATTCAAAATAAGAAACCTTGAGAAACCATCTAAAATAGGATGCTCAAGGGGAGTACAACTCATAAGAAGAAAGAGAAGAGAATAGAGGGAAAAGAAGGCATGATCATGGAACTCATCTACCATTCAATAAGAATATATATTAACAATTCATCAACTATGAATAATAATATGGCATGAAAAATTAATTAGAAAGTCCATAACCTCAACAAGAGTTTTTTTAACCTTAGGAAAACTCTTTCCCATATGGTTAAGGCTTCTATTAATAGAAAAACCCTAAAGCAAAGAAAGCAAGCATGACTAGAATGAATTCTTAGGGTTTTTAGATCATCATTAAAAGAAAACAATTTTCCTTTAATGCTTGAAAAATCATTAAGAGAAACAATTTCTCTAAAAATTAATCTAACCCTAAAATTCATTCTCACATTCCTCAATTGATAAACAAATAGAAAACACCATATTAAATTCGGCTAGGCTAGGGATCTAATCCCTTCTATATTATTTTGATCTAATAACTATTAAAAGACCAAAATAAAAATCAGCAAATTGCTAATTTTTAATATCACTTTATATTGATTCCAAAAATAAATTCAAAATCAATAATAGGTGAATTCAAAATTTTCCATAACGGCCAACTGCTTTAGGGATTATTTGATTTAACAATGAAATAAAATAATACCTTAAACAATAGTATTAAATGTCCATAAAATAATTGATCTCTATCAATTAAAATTCACTTGAGAAAAAACCCTGTATCTCAAACAATGGCATTTATGTAATTACTTGATTAACTATTAATCAAATAAAAACTTATAAATACTATGTAGCAGGTAATTCTGAGCATATTTAATTGATCCAAATCAACTACAATAAATATGGTATTATTCCCATAAACTTTTTAGGGAACCATAAAGGATATCAAAATTAACATTTAATTAAATGATAGCCCGTGGACTCGAAGCAGATAATTAAACAATTTAATTAAATCTCAGCCCTTGCTCTCGAATCAAATAATTAAACTATTTAATTAATTGATAGCCCATTAAATGATTTAGTAGCATCTCATGCCCCCAAATCAAATAATGGAATTTAGGAAAAATTTGAAAGCCTCTTGGAAAATTAATTTAGAAAACTCATTTTCCCGCTTTAGATTTTCAACTCAAGTTTTGACCCTCAAAACGATTGATTCTGGAAAAACTTTCTTCATGAAAGTTATAGACCCTTTCGATGGTTTTGAAACGATGTACTGACGGACCTAAATCGGACTTACAGTCACAAAGTTATGGCCGAAATACCGAAACTATATCGATTCTTCTAATCAAATACAAATCCGAAAATCCATGAATCAATTTTAATCGAAATAAGCTTTAATCTCCAAGAACGCTTAAGCAAGGGTGTCTAACACCATGAGATTTATTAATTAACATTTAATAAATAAAATCTCATCAATATATGCTAGCCAAAATATCAATGGGTATCTAAGTGGTCTAAATCAAAGGGAAAACTTGCCCTGGGCTCTCTAAAATAAATTAAACAATTTAATTTAATATTCTAAAAGGATCTCTAAATCCTTAAAGGCTATAATCAAGATTTAGATATCTCTAAATACCTATCCCTTATGAAAAGATGTTTTGAAAAAATCCAAAACCAAAATTAGTATCACACTAATTTATAAGGGTTTGATCTCTTCCTCAATAACTAGAGGGATCCATTATCCCTAATAAATGATTATCCAATAATCAATAATCTAGAAGATTGATTCATTAGGGTAACTAAAATTCATAGGGGCGGCATTCTTGATATAATTAAAATTTGATTATACCCTAAAATCAAAGAGAAGCATAACCAAGGCTCTGATACCACTGAAAGTATGCCTCTTTTTAATTTTAGAAACACAGTTCTTGGGGGCATACATCGAATCCCAAGATCTGACTAAGATTCTAATTGATTTTATTCAATGAAGGTAGGAATAACATTCAGCTTTTCGACTTTGAAATTGTTAAGTCAAATCCACGTTAGAATAGTACTCATAAAACTTCACAAGTGTCAAGTCACCTGTCGATTCACACGAACCTTCTTTTTCCTTTAAAGCTTTCTCTAATGGAAGCTAATGGTCCTTCCAAATTTTCAGCTCTAGGATCTTGAAATAAAATATTCAATCTTTATTATAAAGAACCTTTCTTGATGATCAAGATCCTTGATCTTCTTCTTCTTGATTATTCAAAACTTAGAACACACAAGAGAAGAAAGGGGAGAGGGGTGACCGTACACTCTAGGGAAGAGAGAGAGAGGGGCGTCAGGTTATGAGGAGAGGGGAGTGAGATTCCAAAAATTCTGGAAAATTAATTGCCCACAAGCCTTGGACGTCCACCTCTATTTATAAGGATTTGGGTTGCTTGCAACTCAAGAGTCCACTTTCTAATCCAATTAGAATTCCTCAATTTGTTCCAAATTCTTGATTTCTCCTAATCTAATTAGGATTAATCATTAATAGAAACTAACCTTATCAATTAGTGTCCAACTAATCTTATCCTTATCCTAATCCAATTAGGATTCCTTGATTAGCAAGAAACTAATAGAATCCTTGTCCAACAAGGAATCTTTAATTAGTAACTAACTCTAACTAACTAACTAACCTTATCTAATAAGGATATTAGTTATTAGAAACTAATTAAAATAATAACAATTATTATTCCTCCTTGTAGTGGACGTCCCACCCTAGGTGGGTCCCACTCCACATGTCCCCAATGGGTTCTAAACCCTTTTGGTCACTTTAACTATTCTTTTAAAATATTCCCCAATGGGTCCTACCTATTTGGTTTTTTACATCTAATGTGATTCCACCTTTTAGAGCTTCACTATACCATATAGTGATCACTTAGAGAAATTAATTAATTTAATTAATAATTAAATTAAATACTTTAAGAAGGTCCTTGTGTGTGGGATCTAAAGGGATCTCCTATTTCCGGTTGTGGGACCAAGTACTTCACCTTTTGGTTAAAGCATTGTTACTAGGAAACACCTTTCCTACACTCCATTAGGATTATAGAATTTTATCTATATCCCTGGACTTCCACCAATCACAATTAATGTCCATTAACACAATGTGATTAACCTCCAGAAATTAGAGAATTGCTTGTAAGTACCATCTCACAATATATTTACAAATAAATCCTTCCACATTCCGATATTTCTTGTAAGCTTCCAGGATTGAAACAATTCCACTGTCTTAGTCCCTAGCTTATGAATAGAACCCTTTCTCATGATCACTTTTTCATTGAACTGAACCTCCAAAACACTTTTGAGGAAACATTAGAAAAAAACTGACATATATATTTATATATACTTTCCATATTAAAAATATCAACTTCGATAAAAACCATTTTACCGAAAAGCACCAGTACTGGATTTAACAGTTCAGTTCAACAAGTATCACCTTGATATCATTATCTCCAATTAAGGAGTTTTGGATTCCTTATTGAGTGTTTACACACTTCTCCAAACATTGTGTACATGACCCAACGTACCCGGAGTTAGTCCCGTGTATTGTACATTGCCGATTGGCACATCAAAGCCATATAGACCGATGTCTGAGAAGATGTTAACCTCTCAGGTCTAAGGACAATTTGTCAAATGAATAACCCTAATACAATCTGATAGTGTATTCCATAGGGTATCCACTAGTGACCCCGTTCAGTATTATGTACTTGCTACATATACTCACATGTTAGTCAAGAGTCACCACTCTCTGTGAATGAGATTCATCACATTATCTCATAGAACTACACATGTGCAAGCCATGATGAAGTACGGTGCCCAACCAGTACTCTAGAGGTTTCGAACAATATTAGGTTTACAAGGAACCGGAAAGTCATATCTCCTCGCAACCTTTGCATGATTTTCCTACAATGTTTCCTGTGGAATTTATGTCTTCATCATATGAGACAATAATTAATATAAATACCCTTATAGTTGGTTGTGTGAATATGATGCTTGTCTAGTCAACATAGAAAAGTCTTTTATTGGCTATTGAGGGCATATATGTCAAACAGTTCTAGACTCAATGCTCGGTTCAAAAGTTCTAGCTACAGATGCATGTTCATTCTGCAGTACGTTCTAGACCCGTTGCCCAGTCCAAAATGATAAATAAATTATAAACTCCAAAGATAACATGCACTTCATTCATAGCATAATCATCATACATGACATGAGCATCATGCACATTCATACATAGCATGCACTACATGCATCGCATAAGCATCATACATGGCATGAGCATCATGCACTTTCATGCATATTGTGAGCATCATACATAGCATTTATTTCACACACACGCAAGCATCATATTGACCCTAGAAGCATCATACATGTCACATAGATTCAAAGGAAATTACATAAATAGCTCAAGGGTGTAAACAACTCATTAGTCTCAATCTTAAGCCAGTTAATGTCTTAAGTAAGTAATCAATTAATACCTTAACCGAGTGTGAGAACTTAGCTTTGCTAGGAAAACCAGTTGTATGAATCCTATTATGTGTCTACGTAGATGTATATGATGTGCCATATAAGCCCGATATGCTCCATGAATTCTTCAAAGAACTTGATGCAAATTAGTCTCACATTGTGTTATTGCTCTCAAGACTCTTGTAATGAGATGCAATAATCGAAGAAGTAGGAACCCAGAGTGAAATTCTAGGATGATGGTGTCATTATACAAATATATGTGCAATATCTTGTGATGTATGAATTTAGGCATGCTGAATGCAAGAAATACTATTCTAGTGGCAGTGCTGTGAATACTGTCTTTGCAATAAGCTTGTTCGAGCCAAGGTCTTGTATGTAACCTTGGTATTTGACTTGTAAACGAGGGTTTCACATGAACCGAGGTGTGATTGGTGTTGGATGTGTGTTGGGTGTCAAAGCATGGGTATAAGTACTCTAGGTAAGTTATGGGTATAAAAAAAGAATATGCAAAATACACTAAGTGTGGAAAATGGAGAAAATGGACAAGATAGGTAAAAACAGGCAAAACCGGTCGACCGAACTCCCTACCGGTCGATCGAACCACTATCGATCGACCTATACTCACTACCAGTCGACCGATCGGATGAAATTTTGTATGGGGATTTTTAGCAGAGAGGTGATTTTTGACCCGTCGACCTATAGTCCCTACCGGTCGACCGATCATGGGGCTTTTGCCTTGAACCAACCCTTTTGAGATATTTTAAGGGTATGGGGGTTTTTGGTCAACCCCTTTGGCTATAAATCTAAGCCAATTTTGTTTGTGTGCCGTCGTAATTTCGAGGACGAAATTCCTATGAGGGGGGGAGGATGTAGATCCCCGGATTTCCGGTGAAGGCCTACCATGTGTTCTTGATATTGGGGAAAGTGAAGTGAGAGTTTTATATAAGTGTGTTGGGTCTTAAAACAAGAGTATAATAATACTCAAGTATCTAGGGTATAAAATACCCTAAGTGTGAATGTAGAACCTGAGAACCCATTTCGCAATGTTGTGAATAGTGTCATGGGCACAAGTCTTGTAAAGGCTGAGGGTCATTTATGTAATTTGGTTTATAAGACATTATAATAATAGCTTAAATTAGGTTAAGAGTTGTTGTTGGATGGTTGGGATGAAGAAATAAGAGTATAACATACTCTAAGTGCCATGAAAGAGGGATGTCTTTGTATTCTCTCAGCTTGTGGGAGCTCTAGTTTTATCGTCCCTTATCAGAATTGAGTGATTCTTGAATTGTTGGAACGATATTAAAGCCCTCTTAAAGGTTCATGCTTTGCAATTTTTTTATATTTTGAGCATAACTTATGTCAAATGTAAGGTTTCCGAAATGTGGTCTGCTGTCAATTCAGCAGTCATTTTGGACCAGTCTACTTGTGGGCCCAATTATACTATGAAAAACTCAAAATTGGGAGTTTTACAAAACATGAAAGTTGTTTCCATTTGAAAGATAAATCCAACACAAGTTGAATCGTCAAAATCCAATAAGCGAGTCAAAATTTATAGTCAAAATACCGATGCAGGAAAAATGGGAAGCAAGGTGACCAAACCGGTCGACCGAACTTGTGACCGGTTGACCAGTCAACTGTTCATTTGGGCTTTGGCCAACTTCCAGTGTTGTTTAAAGGGTATTATGGGGTTTTGGAAACCCCAAACTCTTATATAAACCCACATGTCGTAGGACTAAGGGTTCTAACAAATGGGGGAGACATTTTGAGAGGAAAATAGAGAGAGTTAGGGTTTCAAAAAAGAGGTTTTCAATTAGGATCAAAGTGGAGCTCAAGTCTTCCTTCCGAAGGCTTTCTCAAGGCTTGGAACCTCACTCCCATGTGCCATTGAAGTTGGATCTTCATCCTCAAGCTGGATTGTTCATATCAAGCAAGGAACTCCCATTCAAGGTGATGTCTTCTTCTTCCTCAAGCTTAGACCCCTTGATCAAGGTTTTTTCTTTAAGAGAGGAGTTCATCCTCAAAGGTTAGTACACCCTACTAACTACTTTAGTAATAACCTAGGTTTGTTTTAAATATATACTTGTGGATTTCTTTAATTCATTCTTTTCTTGATTTGCTTTATTAAATCCCTAATTTAAACAAGATAAAGAAGAAATTGT
Organism: Tetracentron sinense; assembly: GCA_015143295.1. Lineage (NCBI taxonomy): Eukaryota > Viridiplantae > Streptophyta > Magnoliopsida > Trochodendrales > Trochodendraceae > Tetracentron > Tetracentron sinense. The sequence continues at coordinate 26,428,264 of CM026571.1, forward strand.
GGATGTGTGATTGAGGTGATGGATGCCGTATGGATGTGATTTGTCTCATGTAATGAAAATGGTGGAAGAGCATTGTACACATAAGGAACACACCACTTGTTTGATAAAATGCATGAATGACCTTGAAAACCAAGACTAAAGAATAATGAATAAAGGTTAAAGAAATGTTGCATGCTAAGTGTTTGACAAAATGCATGAATGAGAATTTAAGTAAATTAAAGAAGATTATTAAAGCATGTTTATGTAGTTTTCTTAAATTGGTAATTTTAAACCAATTACCCTATATGCTTGTTTTAAATTCCAACATGATCATAAAAAGAATTGAAATGCAATATGTGCACCTTGAACCATCTATGATAGTATGATTGTCACGAATGCCACACACACCAAGCACGCATGTATGAACCAAACGTTTCAAGTATAAGCATACCTGTAAGAAATAAACAAGAATAAGATACGTGATTTATGGAACGAATGACAAAGCCGGACATCCGGCCGGTCAAGGGTAGGGCATATCCTAGGATATGTCATACCTTGCTCAGAAGAAAACATGACAAGCAAGAATCAAGAAACATGGAAGGATGTTAGTGTACTAAGACCAGATACGGATACTAACATCTGTTCCCAATAAGTATGATAGGATGCTTGTATACTAAGACCAGGTACGGGTACTAGCATCTGTCTCCAAGTAAAATGACAAGCATGAAAGGATACTAGTGTACTATAACCAGGTATGGGCACTAGTATCAATTTCCAAGACATGAATAATATGAAAGTATGCTAGTGCACTAAGACCAAGTACGGGTATTAGTGTATGTTTCCAAGACAAGCATGAAAGGGTGTTAATGTTCTAAGACCAGGTATGGGCATTAACATCTGTTTCCAACAAGTATGAGAGGATACTTGTACACTAAGACCAAGTACGGGTACTAGTATCTATCTCCAAGAAAGAATAAAGAAATATGGAAGGGTTATAATGTACTAAAACCAAATACGGGAATTATCATCTGTTCCCATGGAAGCAAGATCATAAGAAACTCACATGTAAAATAACAAGAAAACATGCATGATTCTCACAAGACAAGAACAATCTTATCAAATGTATAAGGTAACTACAAGATGCATGAGATGCATAATGAACTCACGATGTAACAGAAAACACATTGGGTTATAGCATGAATGTAAAGCATGATTAAATATAAGATGTTCAAGATTTTATTTAATCTTATCAGTTCTACATGTGCTATTCATTAATTATGTAACTATATAAAATTAAAAAAGTGGGAGAATAGTATTCATGAAAATGTGAAAAATAAATGTTTCACGCTTATCCCTAATAACAAACCATAACCATTCAGTTCCGAGTACTGGACAATACTATAGTGTTCAAAAAGTGTAGCATAATAAATCAGTGTTCACAATAAGTGCTATATATAAAAATCAATCACAGCCATCATCGTACGCCTGAGCAAGCCTATCCTTAAATGCTCCCATCGCTTCTTCCTCATGTTGGAAGACAATGTCTCCTGTGTCCGCATCATCATCTTCGTCTGAAGCAGAAGCTTCTTCATTGACCCACTCATCATCTTCATACTAAAAAAAAAAGCTCATCATTTATGGCTTCCTTCTTGATGAAATTATGAATAGTCATTGCAACAACAATGATATCTCGTTGGGTTGTCAATGAGTAAGGCATCATTTACTTCAAGATCGGGAAGCGAGCCTTTAGCACGCCAAAACAACGTTCAATTACATTCCTAACCGAGGAATGAATGTAACTAAACTTTTAATTTTCCGTTCTTCTCCCAACAAAAGTCTTGAAGATGATATCGAATGCTAACCAACCTGCAAAATACTTGGAGCATATACAACAGAGGACAATAATAACGGAAGCACAACTAACATAGCACAGCGGAAGTCTAACCAAACCTCTAAATATATATATATATATATATATATATATATATATATATATATATATATATATATATATATATATATATATGTAATCCAAGATTGTACAAAAAAGAAAATAAAAGAAGGTGCGGACATGCCTGCCAAAATACATGGATATTATCTCTCAAGCTCACCCATAGTCACTCAGAATCTACCACCTAGTAGTACTCGTCTACATGAGGTTCCTCCATAGGTTCCTCGACGTACTCCTCCTCCACCCATGGGCCAAGAGCACAGATGTCTAAAGGAGCTGCCGCTCCACTATCACCTACCGACATGAGAAGTACGACTGAGCATGGAATACTCAGCGGGTACCAAATACTAACCAACAGTCATAGCATAACAATAACAATGCATAAAGCAGGAAGCAATCCATATAATAACAGGAAAGTGAAACAGTTTATATTCATGCTTGCATCACATAAAAGTCGATAAAACTCTTGAAATCATCGTGCACTTGATTTGACTTAAAATACTCTTTTCGTGCTTGAAAACTTGTCTTGTCATGTTCTTGTTTTTCTTGTCTTGACGTACTATGCGTGTCATGCTTATCATGCGTGTCATGCCATGTCATGTCATGCTTGCTCGGAATAAAATGCACTTGTGAGGGAGGGGAGGCCCCTCTTATGCACTTGTGAGGGAAGGGAGACCCTTCTTCAATGAGATGCACTTGCGAGGGAAGGGAGACCCTTCTTTAATGAGATGCAACGTGTGAGGGAGGGGAGACCCCTCCTCAAATGAGATACACTTATTCTTGTCAAAAGCGAGGCATAACATATCGTAAGATATGTCCTACCTCTAAAGTCCTTATTCATGGTAAACCCCGGTAAACCGAGTCATGCATGCCATGCTCGTGGAATCGTGTACATACTTTCATTTGGAATTAAATATGACAATTGGGATTTCAACAACACATAGAATAACATTAATTTCAACAAGTAATTATTCATGCCGTTAAAGAAAGCAATTAATCACACTATCATAAGCCCTAGTAATTTCCATATACTTTAAATCATATCTTATTTAGTTTATAATTCATTTTCCTCACCTTGGCATTTCATCAAACAAGTAGTGTGTACATTATTGGTTTAAGCCTATACCATGCCTTTTCTAGATGTTTTTATATTTGCAATATACACGTGTATTCATTATTGATACGATGCCCTTCCCGTTTCATTCATCATGACACATCCACACGACATCCATTGCCCAACACCCATTCTCACTCCACAATCCATCTCCCATTTTGTTTATACCTTAGGGAACACGATAAAGAAAGGAAGAAAAGAGAGGATATGAACTAGGAGGGGAACATATGGTACCAACCTTCAATAGGATGAGAAAAACCCTCCAAAAACGTGGGTGGAAGCGCTACCGAGCTTGGAGGAGGCGTTTCTCACGAACCTTGCCTTGGAGTTGAAGATTCCAAGCCTTTGGGAGTGATCTAGGTCACCCACTTGCTTAATCTCTCCTCAAAGATGAAAAACCCTCTCTTGGAGATCCTCCCTCTCTCTCAATCTCTCAAGACTCTTTTTAGGTTTAGGGTAAACCAAAACCCCCAAATACCATCCCCTATTTATAGGCAAGGAGGAGAAACCCTAAAAATTTCGAATATAATTTCTGGGTTCGTGATCTACGATCGGTCATAACATGTCTACGATCGATCGTAAATATTCAACGATCAGTCGTAAGTTTGCATGATCGATCGTAAACGTTACCGAGATTTTTGTCAATTCCTGAGATTCTATGATCGATCGTAAATTTCTAGGATCGATCGTAGCTCACCTACGATCATTCGTAGGGTCTGTACAATCATTCGTAATTTGCAGAAAATTTCCAGATTTTCCTTCTTTCGTGTTTCGGTCATAACTTTTGACTCGTTCGTCGGATTTTGAGGATTCAACTTGCGTTGGACTCGTTATTCGAAAAGGAACATTTTTGATGTTTTAGAATTTTCAATTTCCTCATTATTTATTGACCAAATTGCCCTTAAAGTTAACTAATCTGTAATTGGGGTTCAGTAAACCAGATGTTTAACATATCCGACATAGGAATCCCACTTCTTAACACTTAAGGTTCTTTAAAATCCCTCATTTCATAGAAATGGAAGATTACAAAGGCCTAAAGCCTTGGCACAGGTTCCAATACATGGGCAAAAGTTCTGGGGTTCTACATCCTTCCCCCTTATAAAAATTTCATCCCCGAAATTGGACGATACATACATTACAAAACAAAACATAATTACATGGCACAACCAAAAACCTATTCAAACAACTCCGGGTACTTTACTTTGACTTCTGCCTCACGTTCTCATGTGGCTTCTTCTCTAGCCTGATGCTGCCATTGCACTCCCAACTCAATAGTTTTGTTGCGAAGGACTTGATCTCTCCGATCCAATATCCGAACCGGCGTTTCAACCAAAGTGAGATCTTCTCGGATTTCCAACGGTTCCAAGTCTATGACATGCGAAGAGTCTGTAATGTACTTCTGAAGCATAGATACATGGAAAATGTTGTGAACCGTGGCCATGTGAGGTAGAAGAGCTAACCGGTAAGCAACTTCACCAACTCACGTGATAATCTCAAAGGGTCCGACATATCGAGGACTAAGCTTGCCTCTTTTGCTAGGAGATACTTTCATAAAGGCTCGATCCCCAACCTCGAATTCCAAGTCCCTACAGCGAGTGTCAGCATAGCTCTTTTGACGATCTTGAGTAGCTTTTAACCGATCCCAGATGATCTTAACCTTGTCTGCAGTTTGCTCGATCAACTCCGGACCCAACACCTTTCTCTCTCCTACCTCATCCCAGTAGAGAGGTGACCTGCAGCTTCGTCCATACAAGGCCTCAAATGGTGCCATTTGGATGCTCGCCTGGTAGCTATTATTATATGCGAATTCAACCAAAGGCAAGTGTTCTTCCCAGCTACCCTTGAAATCCAACATACATGCCCGAAGCATGTCTTCGATAATTTGGTTTACCCTCTCGGTCTGTCCATCCGTCTGTGGATGAAAGGCGGTGTTGAAATCAAGTCCGGAGCCCATGGCATCCTGAAAACTTTTCCAGAACCTGGATGTGAATCTTGGATCCCGATTTACCACAATACTGACTGGCACCCCATGTAATCGAACTATCTCTTTGATATACAATGCAGCCAATTGATTCAAGTTGAAAGTGGTTCGGTAGGATAAGAAATGCGCAGACTTCGTCAAATGGTCTACTACAACCCAAATTGCATCAGAGTTCCTTGTCGTACATGGCAAGCCAACAACGAAGTCTATGGAGATGTGCTCCCATTTCCACTCGGGAATAGGGAGAGACTATAATAGACTCATCGGTCGCATGTGTTCTGCCTTCACCTACTGGCACACCAAGCACCGTGCCACATACTCTGCAACATCTCTCTTCATATTTCACCACCAAAAGTGCCCCTTAAGGTTCTGGTACATCTTTGTACCCCCAGGATGCACTGTATACTTCAAACGATGGGCTTCATCCATAATCTCTCTCCGAAGATCCGCATTGGCCAGAACACACAGTCTTCCCTTGAATGTAATAGCCCCTCGGCTAGTGAGAGAGAAGTCCTCACTACCCTTGGCAACTTCCTTGTCCCGCAAGGCTAATAAGTCAGCATCCATGGCTTGATACTCTTTGATCAAATCTATGATGTACGGCTGAACTGTAATGTTGACCAACAATGGGCTGCGAACGGAAGCATTGACACTGATGTCTAGATTTTCCAAATCTTCCAATAGTTTCCATTCCCGTACCAACATGTGAGCCAACAACCCCGGAGGTCTTCTATTCAAAGCGTCAGCTACTTCATTTGCTTTGCCTGAGTGGTATTGGATAGTGCATTCGTAGTCCTTCAAAAATTTCATCCAATGCCGTTGCCGTAAATTTAAATCCTTTTGGGAAAAGAGATACTTGAGGCTCTTGTGATCTATGAACACATAGAACTCTTCCCCGTAAAGGTAATGTCGCCAAATCTTGAGCGCAAACACGACCGCAGCAAGTTCTAAGTCGTGCGTGGGATAATTCCTTTCATGCTATTTTAATTACTTCGATGCATAGGCAATAACCTTCTTGTGCTACATAAGCACACACCCAAGTGCGACGTGTGAGGCATCACTGTACACCTCATAACCACCACATTCGGATGGCATAGTAAGGATAGGGGCCGTGGTAAGCCTCTTCTTCAGTTCTGTGAAACTGATCTTGCACTTGTGGCTCCATACGAACTTGGCATTCTTCCTGGTTAGGTAAGTAAGCGGCACGGCAAGGCTGGAGAAACCCTCTACAAATCTCCTATAATAGCCTGCCAACCCAAGGAAGCTGCGTGTATCTATGACACTCTTGGGCCTTGCCCAACTCATGACTGCCTCTACCTTCTTCGAATCTACCGATATGCCTTCCGCAAATACAAAGTGGCCTAGGAATGCCACTTCTTCCAACCAAAACTCACACTTCCTAAGTTTGGCATACCGCTTGTGCTCTCTCAGCATTTCCAAAGCGAGACGAAGGTCGCGCGTGTGATCTTCCTGTGTCTGGGAATATATCAGGATGTCATCGACAAACACGATCACGCATCGATCAAGATATGGCCAGAACACTCGGTTCATCAAATCCATAAAGGTTGTCGGTGCATTCGTGAGACCAAAAGGCATCACCAAGAACTCGTAGTGTTCGTACTGAGTCCAGAAAGCAGTTTTGCGAACATCTGCCACCTTGATCTTCAACTGGTGATAGCCTGACCAAAGATCAATCTTAGAGAAAAATCTCACTCCCTTTAACTGATCGAACAAGTCATCAATCCTAGGCAATGGATACCTATTCTTTATAGTGACCTTGTTCAACTGCCTGTAATCGATGCACATCCGCATCGAGCCATCCTTCTTCTTAACAAATAAAACCAGGGCATCCCACGGTGAGACACTTGGACGAATGAAACCAAGGCCTTGCATCTCCTCCAATTAAGTCTTCAACTCATTGAGTTCAATTGGGGCCATTCTATACGGAGCCCGGAAGATGGGATCTGTGCCTGGTGCAAGCTCGATCACAAACTCAATCTCTCTATCTAGAGGTAACCCTGGCAACTCCTCTGGTATTACATCCAGGAATTCACTCATGACCGGAATAGTCGAAGAGTCCTTTGCCTTAGGGTTCGTTAGGCTCAACACCACAAGGCGAGCAATATCTTCACTTCTCAACCCCCGAAAATGGAATGGCTTCCCCTCTACCGGCTTGAAGAGTACCATCTTCTCAAAACAAGCCACATGCCCATGATGCGCCGCTAACCAATCCATCCCCAAGATAACGTCGAAGTCCTGGAATCCAAGGATGATAAGATTAGCTACTAATTCGCGGCTTCCAACTTGAACTGTACTGCTTCTGAAAATGCAATCAGCTACTATTGTCTTGCCGAGAGGAGTCGAAATGAATAACTCCAGTTCCAATTGACTAGGCTCCATAGGAAAAGCCTTGGGAAAAACTCGGCAAGACAAAAGAATGAGTAGACCCGGTGTCAATCAATACTCGAGCCAAACACTCATTGACTAGTAAAGTTCCTAAAATTTTAACTAGCTAAGTCAATCCATACATCAACATCATATGTATAGATATATAGATATACATAACACTCCATATACATACACAAGAATAAGGCATAACATGAAAATCGTGGACAATCGAATAACTTTCAACTCGTACCTTGCACCACATCATCAGATGCAAGTGCATCACCCTCTGTCAAGGCAAATACTCGCCCCTGGTTCGCCTAGCAAGGCAGAGGTGCAGACCGTGCAGGTTGGGAGGACGCCTGGTATGATCCTGCTGGACGAGCTAGGAGCCTAATCTCCTACGACTGGCCTGACAGATGCCGACTAGGGCAATCTCTGATCAAGTGGCCCTGGCAACCACAGTGGAAACACCCACCCGATGCCTTTCGACAATCTCCTACCGGGTGCCTTCGGCCGCAAGACGTGCAGCTCTCGTAGGTATAGGTCAAAGGGGCCAAAGGTGGAGCATACCTCGCCGCCTGAGGTGCAACTGGCCATGGAGCTGGAAGAGCCTGAGGTCGCAGTGCCTGAGGCATGTACGGTCGTGAACTGGAGACGCATAAGATGGCCTCATAGGTGGAGTTGGCCACGCATACTGAGGTGGTGCTGGCCATGTGTACTGATAAGGGTCGGTCCGAGCCCGCCTCTCTAGAGGTGCTAAACTACTAGATTGGCCTCTCGCCAAATCCCTCTTCTTAGATACAGCCTCTGAATTGGCCTCGATCAACAAGGCCTTGTCCACTACTTCTGGATAAGTAGCGTGCCTGAAAGCCGAGACTTTCTCCATAACAACATCTTTGAGCCCTTGCTCAAACCTCCTCGCCTTTATTGCCTCAGTGGCAATCATATGAGGTGCAAATCTAGAGAGCTCCGAGAACTTGGCCTCATAAGCGGCCACAGTCATCAAACCTTGCTCTAGGTTGATGAACTCTCTTTCTTTCTTTTCCCGAGCTCCAACCGGGAAATACTTCTTATAAAATGTATCCTTGAACTCGTCCCAAGTCCAGGGTTGACCTTGCAAGGTCAAATCCCAAGTCCTCAAGGCGGACAACCACCAATGGTGTGCATCACCCTCTAGCATGAAAACAACCCATGCTACTCTATCCTCCTCAGTGGGTGAGAGGACCGCAAAGATCTTCTCCAACTGGAGGATCCATGCCTCTGCAGTAAGAGGGTCCACACTCCCATGGAATGATGGAGGCCTCAGTCTCTAGAATGCCTCAACCCTAGTTGTACGATGTACTGGAGCTGCGGGCAGTGGAGTAGGTGCCGCCGATGATGGTATAGTTTGCTGAGCCGCCAGTATGGCGAGTGCTCAATAATAAAGCCTAAGACCTGAGAGAGATCCGGCTGCTCATCCTCATCCCATGAAGAAGAGGAAGCTCTGGTGTGTGATCTATGACCCCATGTGCCCCGCCTCATGAGTAAAATCCTGAGAACAATAGCACCACATGAGTCTAACTTGAAACCACAATTTATTACAATTTCATTTCAAAATAATTCAATTTGTATTAATTTTATAGTACTAATATACATCACGTCAAGTCATCAGAGTATTTATAATATTATACTTTGGTATTCTAGCATCCCTAAGACCCGTACTTGGTTGAAACAACCAATTAGACTAAGACTAAAGTTTAGTCTTACCCTTGGAACATGACTCGCTTCCGACTTACTTCCTTCCTAACTTGTTTCTTGAGATATGCCCTTGTCAAGCTGTGGTACTAGATTCTAAGTGACCCTACAAACCTAAAGCCTAAGCTCTAATACCACTTCTGTCGTGACCCAAAACCCACCCTAGGAGTTAGAGTGAATCTTGGACGACTTATCATGACTCACATGACTTGACTAACCAACCTATAAAATACCAGGAGCATATACAACAGAGGACAATAATAGTGGAAGCACAACTAACATAGCACAGCAGAAGTCCAACCAAACCTCTAAATATATATATATATATACATGTAATCCAAGTTTGTACGAAAAGGAAAACAAAAGAAGGTGTATTCCCAGAGTTCCGAAGACGGCTTTCAGGACTCGATATGGGCATTACGAGTTCCTTGTCATGCCTTTTGGGCTGACGAATCCACCGGCGGCATTCATGGATTTGATGAACCGGGTGTTCCGATCTTACTTGGATCGATGCGTGATTGTATTCATTGATGACATTTTGGTGTATTCCCAGACATAGGAAGATCACGCACGAGACCTCCGCCTTGCTCTGGAGATGTTGAGAGAGCATAGGCTATATGCCAAATTGAGTAAGTGCGAGTTCTGGTTAGAGAAGGTCGCATTTCTTGGACACGTGGTGTCGGCCGAGGGCATTTCTGTAGATCCAACCAAGGTTGAGGCAGTCATGAGTTGGGAGAGGCCCAAGAGCGTCACGGAGATACGTAGTTTCCTCGGATTGGCAGGCTACTACCGGAGATTTGTGGAGGGATTCTCCAGTTTGGCTGCACCTCTCACCTACTTGACAAGGAAAAATGCAAGGTTCAGTTGGAGTGACCGATGTGAAGTAAGTTTCCAAGAGTTGAAGAAACGCCTCACCACAGCCCCTGTCCTTACTGTGCCATCTGGACCTTTTGGGTATGAGGTGTATAGTGATGCCTCGCACGTCGGACTCGGGTGTGTCCTAATGCAACACAAGAAAGTCATTGCCTATGCATCAAGGCAGTTGAAAGAGCATGAAAAGAACTACCCCACTCACGACTTGGAGCTTGCGGCGGTCGTGTTTGCACTCAAAATTTGGCGACATTATCTATACGGGGTGGAGTTCTATGTGTACACGGACCATAAGAGCCTCAAGTATCTCTTTTCCCAAAAAGAGTTAAACTTACGACAACGACGTTGGATTGAGTTCTTAAAAGACTATGAGTGCACTATCCAATATCACCCAGGAAAAGCAAACGTGGTGGCAGATGCCTTGAGTAGGAAACCACCGGGGTTGTTGGCTCACATGTTAGTGCGAGAATGGAGATTGTTAGAAGATTTGGCAAATTTGGACATCAGTGTGAATGACTCTGTCCTCAGTCCTGTTTTGGCAAATGTTACGGTTCGGCCGTACCTTATAGATTTGATCCAAGAGTATCAAGCCACGGATGCTGACTTGTTGGCTTTTCGAGACAAGGAAGTTGCCAAGGGTAGCACGGACTTCTCTCTCACTAGTCGGGGTGCTATTACATTCAAGGGAAGACTTTGTGTCACAGCCAATGCAGACCTTCGGAGAGAGATAATGGATGAAGCTCACCGTTCAAAGTACACAGTGCATCCTGGGGGTACGAAGATGTACCGGAACCTCAAGAGTCACTTTTGGTGGCGAAACATGAAGAGGGAGGTTACGGAGTATGTGGCATAGTGTTTGGTGTGCCAACAGGTGAAAGCGGAGCATTTGAGACCGGTGGGTCTTTTGCAGTCTCTCCTTATTCCCGAGTGGAAATGGGAACATATCTCTATGGACTTCATCGTGGGGTTGCCGAAGACGGTTAGGAAGACCGATGCTATATGGGTAGTTGTTGATAGACTCACGAAGTCCGCTCATTTCTTACCGTACCGGACTACATTCAACTCCAATCAGTTAGCGGAGCTATACATCAAGGAAATAGTCCGATTACACGGGGTGCCAGTGAGTATTGTGTCGGATAGAGACCCAAGATTCACATCCAGGTTTTGGAAAAGTTTTCAAGGTGCATTGGGCTCCCGGTTAGACTTTAGCACAGCTTTCCACCCACAGACCGACGGGCAAACCGAGAGGGTGAATCAGGTTATTGAAGATATGCTCCGAGCATGTATGCTAGACTTCAAGGGAAGTTGGGAAGATCACCTACCTTTGGTGGAATTCGCTTACAACAATAGTTATCAAGAAAGCATACAAATGGCGCCTTTCGAGGCTTTGTACGGAAGGAGTTGTAGATCCCCGTTGTATTGGGATGAAGTGGGAGAAAGAAAGATTTTGGGCCCCGAGTTAATTGAACAAACCGCGGATAGGGTCAAGCTTATCCGGGAGAGGTTAAAGACTGCACAAGATAGACAAAAAAGCTATGCCGACAACCGAAGGAGGGATCTTGAATTCCGAGTCGGTGATTTTGTGTTTGTAAGGATTTCACCGACCAAAGGTGTTATGCGATTCGGGAAGAGAGGCAAGCTTAGCCCGAGATATGTGGGTCCGTTCGAGATCATTGCTTGAGTTGGTGAGGTAGCTTACCAGGTTGCTTTACCCGCTCATATGGCGGCGGTCCACAACGTGTTTCACATCTCCATGCTCCTGAAGTATATCCCGGATCCTTCACATGTCGTCGAACTTGATACGATAGAGATCCAAGAGGACTTCACGTTGGTTGAGAAGCCGATTCACATATTGGATCAAAGAGACCAAGTGCTTCGTAACAAGACTATACCGCTAGTCCTAGTGCAATGGCAACATCACGCGAGAGAAGAAGCCACGTGGGAGGGTGAAGCCGAAGTCAAAGCAAAGTATCCTGAGTTGTTTGAATAAGTTTGTGTATATGGCTTGTGATTTTGCTTTGATTTTGTACATGTATGTATCGTCCAAATTTCGGGGACGAAATTTTTTTAAGGGGGGAGAATGTAGCACCCCGGACTTTTTCATCCTTAATGAATAGCACCTTCGTAGCTAATTGGCTGTTTTTGTAGTCTAATTAATAAATAAGAGAGAAATCAGAAATTCTGAAACATCAGAAATGTTCGTTTTTGAAAGAAGGATCCAATGCAAGTTAAATCGTCGAAATCGGACGAACGAGTCAAAAGATATGGTCAAAACAATCGGGACCAGCAGAGCACCGATCGCTCGGTCCACGGAGCGATCGATCGGTCCAAAACCGATCGATCGGTATCTATTGACTGGTGGAAAATTTTGTATGGGAAAATTTTCCAGAGAGCATGTTTTTGACCGGTCGCTCGGTCAAGAACACCGATCGCTCGGTAGGCAACCGATCGATCAGTCATTAACACCGATCGCTCGGTCCTCGCGTTTTTTGCAAAAATTTCAGTAAGGGCGTTTTCATCTTTTGGGTGTTAAACCCTTACCCATAAGAGTTTGCTCGACCCTTTGAGGCCTCACTTACAACATTTGAGGGATTTTGAGAGATAGAGAGAGAAGAGGAGAAAGCTCTAACCTAGGGTTTGGTTTTGAGAAGGAAATCAAAGGGGGTTTAAGAACCATAGCTCACCCCAACTCGAGTTGCTTCAAAAATCGAGCCTCAAGCTCGTGTGTGAACCATTCTCCAAGCTAGGGCAGCAACCCAAGCACGTTTTTGAAAGGGGTTTCTTCCCCAACTCAAGTCTCCTTCAAGCAAAGGTGTTCTTCTTTCAAGTTGGAGCTTCAATCAAGGTTTCTACCAAGGATCAAGCCTTGATCTAAGGTTAGTACACCCTACTAACTTTCCTTAGCAAAAATCTAGGTTTTCTATATAAAAATGTGATTCTTTATATTATGTTTTCCTTCTTATGAAATGTGTTATCCCCCATTAAATATAAACAAGATAATGGAAAAGGTGTGGATGTGTGGATGGAATGTTGGATGTGGCGATTGGATGCCGAGATGTATGTTGTGTGATGTGTGTGATGGAAATGGTGGATGGGTATTTTACCAATAACGAACTTACCTTGATGTTTGGATGGAAAATATGCGCTAAAAAGAACAAGATGAATTATTAAGAAACATTGCATGTGTTGTGTTTGAAAAAATGCCTAAACTATGAATAAACGACTTAGATGAAGAAAATGGAAATAGGTTTTATGCATGTGTTCTTATAGACGATGAATTGATCCAATGTCATGTGAATTACTTAAGTTACCTATGCTAATATTATGAATTGAATTGTAATACCATATCTCTTTTGTTAAGCGCATTCCCACGATTGTTATTATTGGCACGCACATGAGCACGCATGATAGCATGAACCGAGATTTCAAGAGCATGTGCATATAATAAAAAACAAGAAAATATTGCATGTCAAGGAGGTTGGTAGCCCAGGGAGAATTCGGGTACTAGCCTCTGGCTCACAAGATAACCCCTAAATCACCTATTGTCAAGGAGGTTGGTAGCCCAGGGAGATTCGGGTGCTAACCTCTGGCTCACAAGAAAACTAAACAAGTAATAAAATCACCTATTGTCAAGGAGGTTGGTAGCCCAGGGACATTCGGGTACTAGCCTCTGGCTCACAAGAAAACCAAACATTGCATATCAAGGAGGTTGGTAGCCCAGGGACATTCGGATACTAACCTCTGGCTCACAAGTGCATTGCATATCAAGGAGGTTGGCAGCCCAAGGAGATTCGGGTGCTAGCCTCTGCCTCACAAGTTACAAGATGAAAGTTTACAAGATGATGATCATGCATTCATGCATGCACGCATACATGATTTCTACGAGGCATATCGAGACAGGACATGGGTTTCAAGCTTGGGTTTTATCGGTGTTTTTGCATTCATGCACACACTTTTAAATGATTGTATTGTACCATGTCAAATACTGTTTAGTTCGTGATGCTTCTATTACTGCTTTGCATGGTATGACTATTACGTGTGTTATTATTGTTATGGCTAGCTAGTAGCTTGTACTCGCTGAGTATTCCATGCTCAGCCGTACTTTCATGTCGGCAGGTGCGCGAGCCCCTCTTGACATATGTGATCAGGGTCCTTGGATAGAGGAGGACTACGGGGAGGAAGAACCGTATGAGGATCTAGTAGTCGAGCCTCAGGCGGAGGCGAGAGACTTAGACCATTGGCCCCACGGGGGTGACTATTGATCGAGAAAGTGTTGGGTCTTATGTATTTTGATATTTTGATAGGTGGGCCTGTCCACCTTAGACTTAGACGTGTTTTGTATTTATGTTAACTTGGAATACTACATTTTGGATCATTATAAAGAAAAGAAAATTTTAGTTTTCGCTTCCGCAAATTATGTTTAGCTTCCGCGCTCTGATTATCATTGTTTAGTACTTTATTTATCTTGTTTACTACAAAATGGTTCGGCAGGTACGAAGTCTCAGGCCTAAATTATCCCTAAACTCCTAGGGGGTATTTTGGGGTGTGACAGAGGTGGGATCAGAGCTCTAGGCATTAGAGTCCCTAGGGTCGCGTAGTACTAGAGATCATGATTGAACAAGGCATTAGTTGTATTCCAAGTATGGACGAACAAGTTAGTCCTAGTCAAAATAGGTTGAATCTCAACCAAACTTAGAGTCCTACGCTAGGAACACGGATTGTATGGATGATGTTGTGTTGTATACCATATATGCATTAATTGTGTTGTGCTTATTAAATATGCTTGATGAATATGTATTGAGCGAATTGCGAAAATTGTACTAAATGCGTATCCAAGTTAGACTCATGTTGTATTGTCGTTCTCAGGAGAAATCATGAGACGCAATACCCGGGGTCGCGGGTACAACACGAGGGGTAATGGAGGTGATGCTCCATTGGGTGATGATCAACCCGACTTTGCCCAAGCATTCGCATCCATAGCCGAGACTTTGGCTATGTTGGCGGCAAGGCAACCGGCCACTCCGCCTAATGCGGCACTTATACCGGCTCCTCCTAACCGAGCCCAAGCTGGGATAGAAGCTTTTCGGAGGATGAGGCCTCCAACTTTTTGTGGAAGCATTGATCCACTTGTTGCCGAGGGTTGGATTCGGCAACTCGAGAAGATATTCTCGGTATTGGCACCTACGGAAGTGGAAATGGTCACTTGGGCCGCCTTTATGCTTGAAGGCGAGGCTGACCATTGGTGGAAATCCGC
This sequence comes from Tetracentron sinense, assembly GCA_015143295.1. Classification (NCBI taxonomy): domain Eukaryota; kingdom Viridiplantae; phylum Streptophyta; class Magnoliopsida; order Trochodendrales; family Trochodendraceae; genus Tetracentron; species Tetracentron sinense. Next base: position 26,443,535 of record CM026571.1, read on the forward strand.
ATTTCGGACCCGAGAGTTGACCCGGCAAGGTCAAGATTGGACTTAGGAAGAATTCTTGGAAGCTTTCAACAAGAAATACTTTCCGGTCGGAATGAGAGAGAAGATGGAAGTGGAATTTATTACCTTGGAGCAAGGTAATATGTCCGTAGCGGCTTATGAAGCCAAATTTTCAGAGCTATCTCGATTTGCTCCACACATGATAGCTACCGAGACTAAGAAGGGCCGGAAATTCGAGAGGGGGTTGAAGGCCTACCTCAAGGATCGTGTCTCAATGTTCCGACATGAGACATATTCAGAAGTTGTGGACAAGGCATTGTTGGCCGAGTCGAATTCCGAAGAGTTCTTTAAGAGGAGAGGAATGGAGAAAGGACAGTCAAGTAGTTCAGGGGAGAAAAGAGCAAGGACTAGCTTGTATCAGTCCACAGGGCCGGCTCAGTCACAGAGGATGTATTCGGCACCATAGGCCCCTCGCTCTTTTGCTCCACCGGCTTTTCGCCCGGCTACCTCATATGCTCCTCGCCCCGCAGTTACTCAGGCTACGGGATATGCTCCTTCCCCCTATTCACACGATGTCTGTACTCTTTGTGGAAGGAGGCATCCAGCAGGAGAATGCCGGAGGGTTTCAGGAAGTTGCTTCCATTGTGGTGACCATGGTCACATGGTTAGAGATTGTCCCCGACGTCAATTGCCAGCTCAGTCTTCGGGGAGCAGGCCCCCAATTAGGCAGACATCTCAGCCTAGCTCTTCTCAGGCTTCAAGGGCCTCACAGTCTACCCGACCTCCTCGCCCAGCCACACAAGGCCGAGTCTTTGCCTTATCCGAGAGAGACGCACGTGCATCCGACGATGTCGTGCAAGGTACGCAAAAATTCTAGAGTCTAAGTTGTGTAAAATTTCTATGGTTTATTATGTGATTATTTATACTAAGGGTTACCTATGTATGATGCTTGTTGTTGTTTGAAATCTACTAATAGTAGCTACTTAATCGCACAGGCGCTTTATTAGTGAACGAGTGTCTCGCCCGAGTGTTGATCGACACAGGATCCACTCACTCCTTTGTGTCGCCTAGTTTCGCAAAGGGATTTCTGACTGAGGCTACTCCGTTAAAGCAGGAGTTGACCATTTCAACTCCACTCGGCAAGTCAGTTGATACGGACAAGATATTCAGGGATAGTGTGGTTCAAGTGGGGGAGAATGAACTGTTAGCCGATCTCATCGTCCTAGATTTTCAAGACTTGGATTTTGATGTCATCTTAGGGATGGATTGGTTGTCAAACCATCACGGGCATGTTGCGTGTTTTGAAAAGATGGTGAATTTCAAGCCGGAAGGGGGTAAGCCTTTTCACTTCCGAGGATTAAGAGAGAGGGACATTGCTCGCCTCGCAGCCTTGAGTATAGCAAACCTAGAAGCACAAAACTCCTCGGCCATTCCGGTTGTGAGTGATTTCTTGGACGTGTTTCCGGAGGAACTTCCCGGGTTACCTCCGAATCGGGAGATTGAGTTCGCTATAGAGCTTACTCCGGGCACCGCTCTGATTTCAAGGGCACCATATAGAATGGCCCCTATAGAGCTGGAAGAATTGAAGAAACAGATTGAGGAGTTACAACAACTTGGTTTCATCCAACCAAGTGTCTCACCGTGGGGAGCTCCGGTTCTCTTTGTAAAGAAGAAAGACGGGTCGATGAGAATATGTATAGACTACCGTCAGTTGAACAAGGTAACTATCAAGAATCGTTATCCCTTGCCAAGGATCGATGACTTGTTCGACCAACTGAAGGGAGCGAGATTCTTCTCCAAAATTGATCTTAGATTGGGGTATCATCAATTAAGGATCAAGGCGGAAGATGTTCCGAAGATGGCTTTCAGGACTCGGTATGGGCATTACAAGTTCCTTGTCATGCCTTTTGGGCTGACGAATGCACCGGCGGCATTCATGGATTTGATGAACCGGGTGTTCCGATCTTACTTGGATCAATGCGTGATTGTATTCATTGATGGCATTTTGGTGTATTCCTAGACACGGGAAGATCACGCACGAGACCTCCGCCTTGCTCTAGAGATGTTGAGAAAGCATAGGCTATATGCCAAATTGAGTAAGTGCGAGTTCTGGTTAGAGAAGGTCGCATTTCTTGGACACGTGGTGTCGGCCGAGGGCATTTCTATAGATCCAGCCAAGGTTGAGGCAGTCATGAGTTGGGAGAGGCCCAAGAGCGTCACGGAGATACGTAGTTTCCTCGGATTGGCAGGCTACTACCGGAGATTTGTGGAGGGATTCTCCAGTTTGGCTGCACCTCTCACCTACTTGACAAGGAAAAATGCAAGGTTCAGTTGGAGTGACCGATGTGAAGTAAGTTTCCAAGAGTTGAAGAAACGCCCCACCACAGCCCCTGTCCTTACAGTGCCATCTGGACCTTTTGGGTATGAGGTGTATAGTGATGCCTCGCACGTCGGACTCGGGTGTGTCCTAATGCAACACAAGAAAGTCATTGCCTATGCATCAAGGCAGTTGAAAGAGCATGAAAAGAACTACCCCACTCACGACTTGGAGCTTGCGGCGGTCGTGTTTGCACTCAAAATTTGGCGACATTATCTGTACGGGGTGGAGTTCTATGTGTACACGGACCATAAGAGCCTCAAGTATCTCTTTTCTCAAAAAGAGTTAAACTTACGACAACGACGTTGGATTGAGTTCTTAAAAGACTATGAGTGCACTATCCAATATCACCCGGGAAAAGCAAACGTGGTGGCAGACGCCTTGAGTAGGAAACCACCGGGGTTGTTGGCTCACATGTTAGTGCGAGAATGGAGATTGTTAGAAGATTTGGAAAATTTGGACATCAGTGTGAATGACTCCGTCCTCAGTCCCGTTTTGGCAAATGTTACGGTTCGGCCGTACCTTATAGATTTGATCTAAGAGTATCAAGCCACGGATGCTGACTTGTTGGCTTTTCGGGACAAGGAAGTTGCCAAGGGTAGCACGGACTTCTCTCTCACTAGTCGGGGTGCTATTACATTCAAGGGAAGACTTTGTGTCCCAGCCAATGCAGACCTTCGGAGAGAGATCATGGATGAAGCTCACCGTTCAAAGTACACAGTGCATCCTGGGGGTACGAAGATGTACCGAAACCTCAAGAGTCACTTTTGGTGGCGAAACATGAAGAGGGAGGTTACGGAGTATGTGGCACAGTGTTTGGTGTGCCAACAGGTGAAAGCGGAGCATTTGAGACCGACGGGTCTTTTGCAGTCTCTCCCTATTCCCGAGTGGAAATGGGAACATATCTCTATGGACTTCATCGTGGGGTTGCCGAAGACGGTTAGGAAGACCGATGCTATATGGGTAGTTGTTGATAGACTCACGAAGTCCGCTCATTTCTTACCGTACCGGACTACATTCAACTCCAATCAGTTAGCGGAGCTATACATCAAGGAAATAGTCCGATTACACGGGGTGCCAGTGAGTATTGTGTCGGATAGAGACCAAAGATTCACATCCCGGTTTTGGAAAAGTTTTCAAGGTGCAATGGGCTCCCGGTTAGACTTTAGCACAACTTTCCACCCACAGACCGACGGGCAAACCGAGAGGGTGAATCAGGTTATTGAAGATATGCTTCGAGCATGTATGCTAGACTTCAAGGGAAGTTGGGAAGATCACCTACCTTTGGTGGAATTCGCTTACAACAATAGTTATCAAGAAAGCATACAAATGGCGCCTTTCGAGGCTTTGTACGGAAGGAGTTGTAGATCCCCGTTGTATTGGGATAAAGTGGGAGAAAGAAAGATTTTGGGCCCCGAGTTAATTGAACAAACCGCGGATAGGGTCAAGCTTATCCGGGAGAGGTTAAAGACTGCACAAGATAGACAGAAAAGCTATGCCGACAACCGAAGGAGGGATCTTGAATTCCGAGTCGGTGATTTTGTGTTTGTAAGGATTTCACCGACCAAAGGTGTTATGCGATTCGGGAAGAGAGGCAAGCTTAGCCCGAGATATGTGGGTCCGTTCGAGATCATTGCTTGAGTTGGTGAGGTAGCTTACCAGGTTGCTTTACCCGCTCATATGGCGGCGGTCCACAACGTGTTTCACATCTCCATGCTCCTGAAGTATATCCCGGATCCTTCACATGTCGTCGAACTTGATACGATAGAGATCCAAGAGGACTTCACGTTGGTTGAGAAGCCGATTCACATATTGGATCAAAGAGACCAAGTGCTTCGCAACAAGACTATACCACTAGTCCTAGTGCAATGGCAACATCACGCGAGAGAAGAAGCCACGTGGGACCGTGAAGCCGAAGTCAAAGCAAAGTATCCTGAGTTGTTTGAATAGGTTTGTGTATATGACTTGTGATTTTGCTTTGATTTTGTACATCTATGTATCGTCCAAATTTCGGGGACGAAATTTTTGTAAGGGGGGAAGAATGTAGCACCCCTGACTTTTTCATCCTTAATGAATAGCACCTTCGTAGCTAATTGGCCGTTTTTGTAGTCTAAATCATGGAGAAATAAGAAATTCCGAAACATCAGAAATGTTCGTTTTCGAAAGACGGATCCAATGCAAGTTGAATCGTCGAAATCGGACGAACGAGTCAAAAGATATGGTCAAAACAATCGGGACCAGCAGAGCACCGATCGCTCGGTCCACGGAGCGATCGATCGGTCCAAAACCGATCGATCGGTATCTATTGACTGGTGGAAAATTTTGTATGGGGAAATATTTCCAGAGAGCATGTTTTTGACCGGTCGCTCGGTCAAGAACACCGATCGCTCGGTAGGCAACCGATCGATCGGTCATTAACACCGATCGCTCGGTCCTCGCGTTTTTTGCAAAAATTTCAGTAAGGGCGTTTTCATCTTTTGGGTGTTAAACCCTTACCCATAAGGGTTTGCTCGACCCTTTGAGGCCTCACTTACAACATTTGAGAGATTTTGAGAGATAGAGAGAGAAGAGGAGAAAGCTCTAACCTAGGGTTTGGTTTTGAGAAGGAAATCAAAGGGGGTTTAAGAACCATAGCTCACCCCAACTCGAGTTGCTTCAAAAATTGAGGCTCAAGCTCGTGTGTGAACCATTCTCCAAGCTAGGGCAGCAACCCAAGCACGTTTTTGAAAGGGGTTTCTTCCCCAACTCAAGTCTCCTTCAAGCAAAGGTGTTCTTCTTTCAAGTTGGAGCTTCAATCAAGGTTTCTACCAAGGATCAAGCCTTGATCTAAGGTTAGTACACCCTACTAACTTTCCTTAGCAAAAATCTAGGTTTTCTATATAAAAATGTGATTCTTTATATTATGTTTTCCTTCTTATGAAATGTGTTATCCCCCATTAAATATAAACAAGATAATGGAAAAGGTGTGGATGTGTGGATGGAATGTTGGATGTGGCGATTGGATGCCGAGATGTATGTTGTGTGATGTGTGTGATGGAAATGGTGGATGAGTATTTTACCAATAGGAACTTACCTTGATGTTTGAATGGAAAATATGCGCTAAAAAGAACAAGATGAATTATTAAGAAACATTGCATGTGTTGTGTTTGACAAAATGCCTAAACTATGAATAAACGACTTAGATGAAGAAAATGGAAATAGGTTTTATGTATGTGTTCTTATAAACGATGAATTGATCCAATGTCATGTGAATTACTTAAGTTACCTATGCTAATATTATGAATTGAATTGTAATGCCATATCTCTTTTGTTAAGCGCATTCCCACGATTGTTATTATTGGCACGCACATGAGCACGCATGATAGCATGAACCGAGATTTCAAGAGCATGTGCATATAATAAAAAACAAGAAAATATTGCATGTCAAGGAGGTTGGTAGCCCAGGGAGAATTCGGGTACTAGCCTCTGGCTCACAAGATAACCCCTAAATCACCTATTGTCAAGGAGGTTGGTAGCCCAGGGAGATTCGGGTGCTAACCTCTGGCTCACAAGAAAACTAAACAAGTAATAAAAATCACCTATTGTCAAGGTGGTTGGTAGCCCAGGGACATTCGGGTACTAGCCTCTGGCTCACAAGAAAACCAAACATTGCATATCAAGGAGGTTGGTAGCCCAGGGACATTCGGGTACTAACCTCTGGCCCACAAGTGCATTGCATATCAAGGAGGTTGGCAGCCCAGGGAGATTCGGGTGCTAGCCTCTGGCTCACAAGTTACAAGATGATAGTTTACAAGATGATGATCATGCATTCATGCATGCACGCATACATGATTTCTACGAGGCATATCGAGACAGGACATGGGTTTCAAGCTTGGGTTTTATCGGTGTTTTTGCATTCATGCACACACTTTTAAATGATTGTATTATACCATGTCAAATACTGTTTAGTTCGTGATGCTTCTATTACTGCTTTGCATGGTATGACTATTACGTGTGTTATTATGGCTAGCTAGTAGCTTGTACTCGCTGAGTATTCCATGTTCAGCCGTACTTTCATGTCGGCAGGTGCGCGAGCCCCTCTTGACATATGTGATCAGGGTCCTTGGATAGAGGAGGACTACGGGGAGGAAGAACCGTATGAGGATCTAGTAGTCGAGCCTCAGGCGGAGGCGAGAGACTCAGACCATTGGCCCCACGGGGGTGACTATTGATCGAGAAAGTGTTGGGTCTTATGTATTTTGATATTTTGATAGGTGGGCCTGTCCACCCTGTCCACCTTAGACTTAGACGTGTTTTGTATTTATGTTAACTTGGAATACTACAGTTTGGATCATTATAAAAAAAAGAAAATTTTAGTTTTCGCTTCCGCAAATTATGTTTAGCTTCCGCGCTCTGATTATCATTGTTTAGTACTTTATTTTTCTTGTTTACTACAGGATGGTTCGGCAGGTACGAAGTGTCACGCCTAAATTATCCCTAAACTCCTAGGGGGTATTTTGGGGCGTGACATTATGAGCCGTAGAAACTTAGAGACTTATGAGCTTATCAAAGTGATTCCCTTCTCGGAACACCTTAGAGACGAGTTCAATACGTATCAAAGGGATTCCCTTCTCGGAACACCTTAGAGACGAGTTCATTACTTGTAAACTTGTGAGCTTGTGAGGTTCTTATGAGCCGTAGAAACTTAGAGACTTATGAGCTTATCAAAGTGATTCTCTTCTCGGAACACCTTAGAGACGAGTTCAATACTTATCAAAGTGATTCCCTTCTCGGAACACCTTAGAGTCGAGTTCAGTGCTTTCAAAGTGATTCCCTTCTCGGAACACCTTAGAGACGAGTTCATATTTCACAAGCTTTACAAGCAAGACTTGAGCAAGATACTTTGAGCAAAACACTTTACCAGACTATCATTGAAATCAATTCACCCTTTGAACAAAACCCCTTTCAAAATCTCGAATCATTCTTTGAGGCAAAACTCTACTTTCAGAAATCCTTTCTTTGATCCAAAATCTTCCTTTAAGCACAATATTTTTAAACCCCTTCTTTAAGCCAAACCTATACTTAGAGCAAATACTTTGAAAAACCCTTCTTTGAATCAAACTCTTCTTAAATAAAACAATACTTTAAAAACCCCTCTTTGAACCAAAGCCATACTTTGTGCAAATACTTCATTGATCGGAAATCATATTTTAAACTGAAATCATAGTTTAAATATAATTCATGCTTTAACAGAAATCAGATTTTGAATGGAAATCATACTTTAAATGGATACCATGCTTTAACAGAATCGTATCTTGCATAATTAATACCTTAAAAACCAAAACCATCCTTTGAATGCTTGTATTCGATAAAGACCGATCATATTAGAGTGAGTGATCAAGTATATCCTTTGTGTGCAATTAGGGAAAGCAAGTAACTCATCATCTATTATGGAAATCCTATTTTCATTTCATTTATTTCAATATGGTATACATACCCGGCTATATACCTTAGAGAAAGACTTACTTTTATAATAAATCCTAACATGATAATAATAGAGCTTCTACTTCCTTTTCATCTAAATAACATGCTTTTTATTTAAAACTATACATGATATCATAATAAATAAAGAATGAATCATAATATAGCTAGTTAGTAGATTGTTCTACCTTACAAAACCGATTCCCTACGGTTCAATCGCTTGAGAATACTCCATAGAAGCGGGAGAAAGCTTTTCGCAAGTTTGTGGAATCCATTCCAACTTGGGAAAGCTTGAGGAAGTGAAGATCGCAACTCAAGAAGCTAAACAAGCTTCACTATAAGCCTTGACAACCACCAATAGTAAAACCCCATTCACAAACCCTAACTTCTCTCTCCGTTCTCTCAAAACCTTCTTCAAGGGTTGTGTAAACCCTTACCCATGAAATGGGTGCTTAAATAAGGCAAGGGAATGAGGCCAATGACCCTTAAACCCTTAAAATATCCCAAAGGGTCGGTTCCAAGGCAAAATCATGCCCCAAGGATCTATCCGTCATGAGCACAGATAGATCCTTCAAAAAAACCTTCTCTGGCCAAAAAACCCATACAAAATTAGGGTTGATAGATCGATCGGTCATGGGGATGGATAGTTCCATCAGTGTATGGGATTGATGGATCTATCCTCCTCAAACTAGATAGATCCTTCACTATTCATTCCTTCATTTTTCTCGCTGTGGTATTTCAACCATAACTTTTGATTTGATGAACCGATTTTGACGATTCAACTTGCCTTGGATTCTACATTAAAAGGGAAACAACTTTCATGTTTTGCACAGAGCCTAATTATTCTATCTTCATATTCCAAAATGGTCCTAAAGGCTACTGGTCAGGAATTTCAGCAGACAATTTGTTTAAAACCCACTTTTCACCGAGCTTCGACTCAAGATCGGGAAATGTGATAAACATGAACCTTAAAGAGGATCTCGATATCTTTCTAATGGCTCAAGAATCACTCGATTCCAATTTTGGATGAGAAAACTAGAGTTCTCTCAAGTTGAGGTATTCTTCGACATTCCTCTTTGCGACACTTAGAGTATTGTATACTCTTGTTTTATTTTCATCCCAACACCCTAAAACATTTTCCACACATATTTTGTCTCATTTGAAATCTCCTTTCATTTTAAAACATGAAGTCATCATCCCATTAAGGGTTTTGGCCTAGAAAAACACTATTCACAATACTATTCATAGCACTATTCACAGCATTATTCACAGCCTAGTGAACTCAATTTCGGGGTTCTACACATTTTCTTCACCTTGGCATTTCATCAAACAAGTAGTGTGTATATTATTGGTTTAAGCATATACCATGCCTTTTCTAGATGTTTTTATGTTTGCAACATACACGTGTATTCATTATTGATACGATGCCCTTCCTGTTTCATTCATTACGACACATCCACTCGGCATCCATTGCCCAACACTCATTCTCACACCACAATCCATCTCCCATTTTTTTTATACCTTAGGGAAAACGATAAAGAAAGGAAGAAAAGAGAGGATATGAACTATGAGGGTAGCATATGGTACCGACCTTCAATAGGATGAGGAAAACCCTCCAAAAACGTGGGTGGAAGCGCTACCGAGCTTGGAGGAGGCGTTTCTCACGAACCTTGTGTAATGACCCGCATTTAATTCATGGTCTTCATAAATTTTATGAGTTAAATTATTGATTAATTGTACTTAAAACGATGCGTAAATCCTAGGAGAAACCAATGCATTAAAATCTTGAATCTCAAAACTTATTTAATTCACTTGATTTAGTGAATTTATATAGATAAATTGCACTAAATCAAAGAAGAACAAAAAGTAGCGAAATTTTTTTTTAAAAAAAAAAAAAAGCACTGGCGATCGATCGCCGCCGGCTGGGCGGCGATCTTGTGCGTTTTCTCTTGTTTTGAGTCCCTAGGGCTCCCAATGTATAAATACCCCTTTATACTCTTGCAGAGGATTTTCCAAGGCCTTCTAAAACCTAAAAGAGAGAAATGAGGGAGTTTTTGAGAGATCAAAGAGAGAGAGATTGAAGGAGTTCAAAGATTCGGTCAGAAAAAGGGAAAAGGAGGGGTAAAGCTCTAGTAGAACCCTATTCGCAAGCGATAGATCGTAGGGATATGATCAAGTGAGGTAAATAACAGATCTAGTATCCAATATTTTGAATAGTTAACCTAAAATAATGAATAAAAAGGGGTAAGCCAAAGGAAAGATGTAAAGATGGGTAGGATCCATGAATATGTCTATGATTTTTTGTTCATTATGGTTGATCTGTTAAAATAGGATGTGAAGAACCCATTTATGAAATTGTTTATTTATTCTTGATGGTTAAATTAGGATGTGAAGAACTTAGTGAAGATATTGTCTCATTATTTTGATTGATAAAAATAGGATGTGAAAAACCATGATTATAGTCTCTGTCATTGAATGATTTACTTAGGATGTGAAGAACTACATTTGATTCTCATTTTATTATTTATGGATGATAAAATAGGATGTGAAGAACTAGATTTTTAGTTTTTAGTCTATGATTCCTGGATGATTAAACTAGAATGTGAAGAGCTATAATTATGATCATAATTTATTACTAGTGAACGATTAAAGTAGGATGTGAAGAACCCAGTTGTTATATAGTTTTATTATTTATTGATTTGATGTAGAGGATCTATTGATGATATAATTTTATTATCATTGAAATGTTAAAATAGGATGTGAAGAACCTATTACAGATACTGTTTTATTATCACGGAATTATTATGTTAGGATGTGAAGAATTATGTATAATTTATTTATGATTCAATATGGGGATTGGGAAAGTTATTGAAGTGTGCAAATTTAGGAGAAGAATGAGATGGTGGATGGGTTGAATGGATGATCTAATCATGATATTTAATGATGTTTGAGTTGATTTTGTGTTTAACAATTTAAGAAAATTAATATTAATTAAAAAGGATTACGATTAGGATGTTGATCTTGATTAAACAAACAAGGGATTTTGACAATGAAAATAGATCGTGATTTAGGAATATTTTTAAGACCAACTGTGATTTTTTTTATTGTTGAATCATTAGAAATATGATGGTTTGTGTATTGCTTTTATGTTCATAATACGTGATATACCATTGGGTAAACGAACCTCTGATGAAAGTCAAGCTTGCCTAGGTCTGGTTAACGTAGTGGTATGGGACGCTATGGTGAGATGTCCTATGGCCCTTGACGGTTAGTCTTAGGTGAAATTTAAACAAGAGGTGTATCATTGTGCACTCACGAATAAAAAAGATGCAAAAGTATGAATAAAGAATTAAAGATATTAATGAAATGTAAGTAAGACCAAAAGCAAAGTAAGAAAAGTATGTAAGTAAGAAAGAAATACACACAAAAGCGATAATGTATGTTGTGTTGTGCACCATCGGATACCATCAGAAATGGTGAGATATATGCCAAAGTAAGTAAGCCGTCGTACCGGAAAATGTACTAAGCCGTCTATACCGGATAATGTACGAAGGGTGGTATCTCGGTAAAATAAAGTATAATAACCCCTTTCCTTATACGGTAAAACGGTATTTTAAGTTATTACAAATGCATGTGAATGAGTATTGGGTGATGATAATGTGTGAAATATGAAAAGTAAGAAAAGGAAAGAAAAGAAAGAAAGAAAGAAAAGAAAGAAAAAGAATTAAAGAAAGAAACGAAATAATTGACATAATGTACATGTTTAATTTCCGCACTCTGATTTTATATGTAAACTGATGTATGAAGTGATGAAATACAGTTAAAGGTTATTCTTTATATTGTTTATTATGTTCTGTTATATACGCGGAGTAACTCGTTACTCAGCCGATGACTTTTGTTGTCGGCAGGTCCAGGTTCAGGTTCAGGTTCAGGTTCAAGCTTTGATATTTGTGCCCCCGGACAGTGGGAAGAAGAGGAGTATATTGAGGAACCCAAAGGTGACTATCCCGAGGAAGAAAGGGACCTTGATCGATGGCCCTATTATTGAAATGGTTTCATGGTTAATTAAATTCCGGAAGACTTTAATTTAATTGATATCGACACATGTTAGTTAGTCTTTTATATTTATGGTCCAGATGGGTGACCAAGATTTATTATCTTTCAGTTATATTATGGGATTGGAGTTTTAGTTAATGGTTTATTTGAAGAAAAACTTTTAGGTCCATATTTTTGTGCCTTAATTGCTTCTAACAGGATAATTATTAAGTGAGTCACTTGCCAAGATCTCACATCCTCCTAGGTGGGGTTTTGGGGCGCGACACCTTGCCTTGGAGTTGAAGATTCCAAGCCTTTGGGAGTGATCTAGGTCACCCACTTGCTTAATTTCTCCTCAAAGATGGAAAAACCCTCTCTTAGAGATCCTCCCTCTCTCTCAATCTCTCAAGACTCTTTTTAGGTTCAGGGTAAACCAAAACCCCCAAATACCATCCCCTATTTATAGGTAATGAGGAGAAACCCTAAAAATCCCAAATAAAATTTCTGGGTTCGCGATCTACGATCGGTCGTAACATGTCTACGATCAATCGTAAATATTCAACGATCGGTCGTAAGTTTCCACGATCGATCGTAAACGTTACCGAGAATTTTTTCAATTCCTGAGATTCTACGATTGATCGTAAATTTCTACGATCGTTCGTAGGGTCTGTACGATCGTTCGTAACTTGCAGAAAATTTCCAGATTTTCCTTCTTTTGTGTTTCGTTCATAACTTTTTACTCGTTCGTCGGATTTTGAGGATTCAACTTGCGTTGGACTTGTTATTTGAAAAGGAACATTTCTGGCATGTTAGAATTTTCAATTTCCTCTTTATTTATTGACCAAATTTCCCTTAAAGTTAACTAATCTGCAATTGCGGTTCACTAAACCGGATGTTTAACATATCCGACATAGGAATCCCACTTCTTAACACTTAAGGTTCTTTAAAATCTCTCATTTCAAAGAAATGGAAGATTACAAAGGCCTAAAGCCTTGGCACGGGTTTCAATACATGGGCAAAAGTTCTAGGGTTCTACAATATAAATGTGATGATGAACTATATTACGCATGTTATGTTATTGTTATTACTATTGTTGGCTAGTAGCTTGTACTCGCTGAATATTCTATACTCAGCCATACTTTTATGTCAGTAGGTACACTATGCGATATATGGACTTCGGTTCCTTGGATAGAGGCAGCTCATGGAGAGCAGGAGATTGCTCTGTTTGTCACCCCAGATATTAGGGGTTAGATACGTGGCCTTAAGGTTGGGTTGGGTGAGAGAGACATGTATTTTGGGTTTTCCTATTTAGGGATATTGTCACACTTGAGTTGGTAATTCAAGTAGAGGATTTCATGTATATGTCTTAATTTATACTCAATTATTGTAAACAATTGCACTTGGAATACAGTTAAGTGATTAAGGAAATTTTTAGTTCATCATTTAGCTTGCCTTGTATACTCTTGCAGGATGGTTTGAAGGATAAGTCAAGCCGCCAAAGTATCCTAACTCCTAGGGGTATTTTGGGGCGCAACAGCAGGGGGAAACCCTACCCTTGGTTAAGCTACTGAAACAAAAAGAGATGGCCCCTGGAATAAGACCAGGGGCCTTACATTGGTATTACAGGAGCAAAATAAAAGAAGAGAGGGAGGTCCTGCCCTCTGCTGCAAAACTCCTCGGGTTAGGGGTAGTTCACGGTGGTGAGTTGGTGTACAGTGATAGTGTAAGGTGGAGACAGGTCTGGGGGGTGCTCTGGGTAGCTCCTGGGAGGTGTAGGGATCACCTCAGTATGGAAGAAAGAGGCTGAGGGGGGTGGTGCTCAAGGTGGCCGAATTTGAATAGGGTTTTCTTAGGAATTTTTGAAATAGAGATGAACCATGCAGGAGGGGCTATATTTATAAATTTTGGAAGGCCTTGGGGTATTTTGGGGATTAAGAGAAAGGTTGAGAACACTGGGGAGGTGGAGAGGAGTGTTGCCGGGGCGCCAGCTACGCTCTGAACCAGAAAACTAACAATGGTGGTAGTGTTTCTACCGTCATTCCTAGTTTAGGCAAAAACCAGAATGGCAGTAGAAACTCTACCGTCATTTCCTTTTTTTTGCTAAAACAGGCCAGACCCTGTCTCTATTGGCCTGCAGGTACTATAGAAATTTTCAAAGCTGGAAATGACAGTAAAGTTATTACTGCCATTCCTAGAACTTTTGAATTCAAACAGTGGGCCCCACATCAACGGGCTCTAAGGGTTTATGGGCCCATGTTTGGGCCCATAGGGTGGTTTGAGATGGTTTTTGAGGTTTTTGGGCTTTAGGGCTACCTGGGGTTTACTTAGGGTGAGGCCTAGGGTTTAACCTAGGGTTTGACCTAGGATTGATTAGGGTTTACCTAGGGTTTGACTAGGGTTTACCTAGGGTTTGACTTGGGTTTCACCTAGGATTAGGAGGTTTAACAAAGTTTAAAATGTTTAACCATGATTAAGGGGGATGTAAAAATTGGGTACTTACAACTTTCATTTAGGTTGTCCCTTAGATTCCGATCTCTCACCATTGAAACCCTACAATAATGTCTTATACTAAGATGGTAAGGAATCTAGGGTTATTAAAATCATCCTCTAAGTATTTGTCTATCCGAAATTCAACCATAATACACATGCATAGGTACTTATAATTTATCATGTGAAGATCATACCATAATGCTTTATCATTCATGTAGGGTATGACATTCAATCATATTTAACATAATTTATCAAGTTATCACAATCATCATCGTCATCAATTTGATCACAACCCATCATACATCACTTCCTCCATATTAAATCACATGTGCATCGAACCCTAAAACTACCATATCATCATATATTACTTCTCTAAATCATTTTCATTCGAAATCATGAAATCAATTAACATTTTATAGCACATATTCATTAATCCATTCTAATCTCATACCATTGTGATCATGCAAAATCATCCATTTAAATCATGCATGTCAATTTTAACACATGCATAACGATATCCAAATCAGTACTTGATGTTATTTTAAAGTAATCATTAACAAGACAATATATCGGACCTTTCATAATCGCTTCCCTATGATTTATCGTTTGCGAATGCTCTTGGATCTCGATCTCCAAGCTCTTCTTCTTCATTTCGCAAATCCTTTTGCAAAATCCTAGGTTATACTCTTTTTGGGATTTCTCAAACTCTTAGAATGTTTAAAAAACTAAAACCCATGAGTTAGAGGTCTATTTATAGACCTAGAGTCCTACCACTTCCTAATTCTCGGAATCTCATTTTAAAAGGGATGTTTCTAGGCAAAATACTCCATGGGCGATCAACCGGTGAGACTGGGTGGTCAACCGGTCTTGGTGGGCAATTGACTTGTGGACTTCCCACTCTTTGCCAAAAATCCCTATACATTTTTTCCATCGTTTTGCACTACCGGTCAACCAGTGGTCATAGTGGTCGACTGGTGGACTTGGTTTTTGGTGTGTTTGCTTGTTTTTCATCATTTAAACACTTAACCAATTTCAATATAGTATATTTAATCACCATTGATATAGAAACATTATTTTGACACGAATACCAATGATATCATTCAATTTGTACGTATATCAAGACATAGAAGCTTTGGGTCTCTACAGAGGACGTCTGAGGATATGTGGAATTTTAATAAACCCACGATAAAAGATGTGAACAAAAATGTTATGACGAATAAAGAAGAAAATGTTACGCAAAGACAAAAACTAGACCTAAAACATGACATGCAAAAGATAAAGAAATCAGTTACCAGGACTACGAAACTCGAAAGTTTAGCATGTGAAATATATTAAGTATCAATGATTTACTACCAGATGATACTATGAATATTGTGATGATTGGATTTAAATTAGTGGGTTGGATTTTATTTGTTGAGCGTCATAGCTCATTCAACGTTTTATGTCACAGATATTGCATAATGTGGTGGCTATTTTCCGAGGAGTCAAAGATCAGGATTTTGAAGAATATTTTTTTTGCTTGTTGAAATTCCTGTATATAAAAATGACTTGTATGTTGTTAGCCATATATGCTATTGTAAATATTTAGATATTTGGGTTGCCTACTGTGAATGGTTTCGAATTTGACTTCCACACATATATGTTTATTGATCTCACAATCCGGATTTATAAATGAATTTCTATTTAGAAGTTCAAGTGTAAATAAGGGTTGTGACAATAACACCAAACAAAGCTTTGTTAAAGAGATAGTGGATGAGTCTGGGAACAAAACGAAAACAGAGGACATGGGAAAGGAAGCAATTAAATTTTATCATAGATTATTATCGAAGGAACCTACGTATTCAGATTTCGATATCTTAAACTGTATCCCTAATTTAGTCTCTCGGGAAGAGAACGTTTCTTTGTGTGATATTCCGAATAGTGAAGAAATTCATTCTGTGGTTCGCAATTTCTCGGACAATGGGGCCCCTGGCCCAAACGATTTTTCTGGCCTTTTCTATGAGATCTCAATCGCGATTTATAATAGATTTTATCATAGTTTTCTTAAACATGATTGTCACGACCCAAAATCCCCCCAGGAGTTAGGAGACTTTTGGCTCGTGACCGCCGTGTCATACCATCCTGTCATGACACATAAGGAGAACATACCATCCTACAAGAGCATACAAGGCATACTAAAAGGCGAACCTAAAAATTTCTTTATGACATAAACCTGTGATTTGTATTCCAAGTCCGAACCAACCGATTATACAAAATATAAAGTCTAAAGTGGACATTCCTCACTTTCAAAATACACAACCCTCTCCCTCACATCACTCAATAATAATCTAGATAGGACCTCCTATCTAGAGCTCCATCATCCTGTGATGATCCATGGCAGGCTCCTGCTCGTAGTACTCCTCTTCTATCGAAGGCTCAGGAGCATGTGCATCCACAGAACCTACCAAAGTCAACAATTCGGGTGAGCATGGATACTCAGTGTATACAAACTACTAAATAGAAATACTATAAACCAAAATGATAGCATATGCACCCATCAGAGCAAAATAGGCGAAAGCAAAGTGGAGTGAGCATATAACTTAGAGTAGTTCATAAAACAGATAACATGTGAGCGTTTCTTTACAAGGCACATATCGTTGAGCATTTCACTAACCATATACTTTGAACCATAACAAACCCGATACTTAGAGTGATTCGCAAAACTGATAACAAAGCGATACTTTACAAGCAAGGAGGTAGACTCCCTTGAATTTAAAACAAAACGATACTTTACAAGCAAGGAGGTAAACTCCCTTGAGTTCAAAACAAAGCGATACTTTACAAGCAATGAGGTAAACTCCCTTGAGTTCAAAACAAAACGATATTTTACAAGCAAGGAGGTAGACTCCCTTGAATCAAAACCAAGCGATACTTTACAAGTAAGGAGGTAAACTCCCTTGAGTCAAAACAAAGCGATATTTTACAAGTAATGAGGTAAACTCCCTTGAGTTCTAAACAAAGCGATACTTTACAAGCAAAGAGGTAAACTCCCTTGAATCAAAACAAAGCGATACTTTACAAGCAAGGAGGTAAACTCCCTTGAGTTCCAAAACAAAACAATACTTTACAAGCAAGGCCTCGGCCCCCTTGAATTCAAAATCATTCTTTGAGCAAAGCCACTTTTGAGAAAAACCCCTTTTTGCAAAACCATGATACCTTAACTTAGAACAAAACCCTTTTGAGCAAAATCATACTTTGAGAAAATCCCTCTTTGATCACAACCGTCCTTTGGCAAAATGCATACTTTAATCAAAACTATATTTTGAGTTACAACCATTCTTTGAGTTCATATATCCTTATGAGCAATTCAATAACTATAGAAGCCTTTAAACATAATAGTAAAACCAATACCATTTACGAATACAATTCAATTTTACTATTCATTAACAATTCATAGTAAAACAATTTAGTAGAGTGTATCTACATTAAAAAGGAAGTTTTTACACTTTTGTAGACTGAATCAAGCTTGAGGAAAGCTTGGTTGAAGCTTGGAAAAATCTGGGTTTGAAAACCCCCTTCTTCAAGAACATGCAAAGAATTTCTTTGGAGAAATTCCAAGCTTATGGAATCACTTTGGATTCGAAATCTAGGTGTTAGAACACCAAGAAAACAAGAAGAACTCTTCCTTTGATGGAAAAACACCAACTTAGAACATCCAAAAAACTCTCACCTTTCTTCTTCTTCTCTTCTTTAATCTCTCAAAAATCCAAGCTTAGGGTTTGAGTAGATCAAACCCACGAAATTCCCTTCTATTTATAGTCTAAAGGTTGCCAAAAACCCAAAAAATCCTTAGGAAAATATCCCTCAAGGTCAGTGATGAGTTATAGGCTGTTTCTGGGCATTTTTGGCATTCTCTAGGCTAAATTCGTCGACGGAATTTGGCCCCCAACTCAATTCATCTCCGAAATGGCACTTTGCCTGAGCCTCGTTTTCCCACTTTAGTATTTTGACCATAACTTTTGACTCGCTTATCCAATTTTGACGATTTAACTTGCGTTGGATTTTTCTTTCAAAAGGGAACAACTTTCATGTTTTACGAAACTCTTAATTCTGAGGTTTTAATGGTCTAAATGGGCCCAGAAGTGGACTGGTCCTGGGATGAATCTCAGCAGACCAGTTTGCGGAAATCTGACATTTGACCAAACTTTTACTCAAAATCTGAAAAAGTGGTAAACATGAACCTCAAAGAGGATTTCAATACCTTTCCAAAAATTTAAGAATCACTCGATTTCGATTAGCAGTGAGAATTGTAGAGCTCTTTAAAGTTGAGGGTATGTTTAGGTATCCCTTTTTTTGACACTTGGAGTATTACTCTCATTTTTCATTTGTCCCCTAACCCCAAAAACACTCTCCATAATTTCAAAATATGAACCCATAATTTCATTAAGGCTTTAGGCCTTGAAGGCACTATTCACAGCACTATTTACATACTATTCACAGCACTATTCACATGAACAGTGAACCTAAATTCCGGAGCTCTACAATGATAATTGTACTTGAAAATGCAATTGCGATTAATAAGCATACGTGTGTTGCAAAGGTGCCAGATCAAGTATATACCCGTATCAGATCAAGTACATACCCCCACAGATACCAAGCAAATTACTCAGTAAGTAGTTTTCATGAAAACCATAAATTTTTTCCAATGATAGTAAAAATTACTACCGCATGCCGAAGAGTTCTATTCCAAGATCAGCAGCATATTGGTTCTCAAATTTTGCTAACCCCAATCGCAAATCTTCCAAAGACGCTATTTGGTGGCTACAAATGGCAAACATTTCCTAATTTTTATTTTTTTTAATCCGTTAAATATCAACCTTCTCCACGTGTTAGATCTACTCTTGCATCTGTGGAAACATTTGGAGTAGATGCGACTGGGGCTAGAACTCCTCATTTGTGCCCTAATCAGGGCATAGTGGTCGTAACATTAATAATCAGAACTAATAAGCAACTTTCGAAACTTGAACCGTTGAGTGACCCAAAAAAGTTGGAGGTTTTTGGTAATACAATTAGACCGTTCAGGTTGACAGGTCGAATTGCCAAATCACCCTCTCTATATTTTCTATCGTTGTTACCCTCTTGTTTTTTCATCAAAACCCTAGAATATAAGTAGTTAATGGCCCCAAATGGCCAAATCACCCTAAAACCACATATATATTTGGCTTCTAGGGCGAGTTTTTGACCGGAACAATTTGATGGTTCAACTATCCGATCAAAATGTTTCATGACCCTAGAATGATTTTCTGTCATTTACGATTTAGAAATTTCATTTAAACTGCTAATACGAGATGACTCGTAATCATCTTCAGTTGTAACTGGACTCCGGGGAGTCTGGTTACAATGATGCTGTCACGCGTCCCTTTTGACACTTGTGTTTAAGATTAACCTATTCCTAAAGTTCAATTACCTATCCTTACTTTTAGTTGGGGTTAATTTTTTTTTGTCTTTTAAATGATGTTTCTAAAAACCAAGAATGGGTTGAGTAAACTCTAGGGCTGGATGAATCTTAACCACAGTTAAGAGGTGTCAAAAGAAACACGTAGTAGTATCAATGGCAAAACGGGATTCCCCGCAATCTGGTTACAATTGAAGAGAATCACGAAAGCAATTAGAACTTATCCTATGTTTGGTTATTGAAAAAATAAGTGAAAACATAGAAAAGAAAAAAAATTGGTAAAACATAACTAAAAATTATATTAGAATTTCTTTTTTCTTTTCCCTTAAGGAGAAGAAATTAAGGAAGAAACGAGGAAAAGAGGACAGCTTTTCACGGACCTCACACCCTTCGGGGCGCTGCTAGCGATTATTCTCGCGTCACCTCCAGACGTCCCGTCTCTTGCGGACATATCGAAACGTATTGCTCTTTATTGGACCCCACACCTCTCTTCATGTGTCCGGCGCCAGACCTGACTCGATGCCGTGCCGACGTGGTACGTGAGAATCGAATATTCCACGTCAAAATTGCCGGCGAATAATCCACGCTGGAATCCATGTATCTCTCCATCCAGGTCCGTGGCCTCTTTATAAAATTTCGTTTATAAATTTTTTTTAATTTCATTTTCCTCTTCAGAATCGTCGCAAATAAAATTTTCTTCTCTCCTCTCCATGTTATTATTCCGGGAATCTAGGCCTTTAAAATCTTTTTTTAAACACTTCTTTTTAATATATATATATACTTTAAGGGGAATGCTAACCCCTGATTCTTAAATCCTCACTTTCCCTATTTAGCAGACACGTATAATTTTATTTTTCCCGGCTGTTTTTGTAGCCGGTTAAAGCTTCCTTACGATCCATCTTTATGATAGCCCCTTAATGTTTTATAATCTATAAAAAGTCCATTTCACATTTAAGACAAAAGAACAAATAAAGTTTATCTCTCCTCCAGTCGTCCATGTTCCTTTTTTAAAAAAGATTTTTTGTGAAAAACCCCTAACTTTTCAGATATTTGTAAATACCCCCTTATGTTTTGTGATTTTGTATTATAGTCCACTAACTTTTAAATTTTTTACAAATCAACCCTTCCATCCAAAAGTTAGTTAACAGATATTAAATATTTTATGAAATGACATTTTTAACATATTTTAATGGGTTGTACAGTAAGCTTTATCACATGTCCCACTTATCGATCCCCCTTTAATTAGGGTTAAGCTTAATCAATCTAAGGTTAATATATTTTAAAAAGATATAAAAAATTTAGGCTAGATGAATTAACCCTAAGGGTGTGTGAATCTTAACTACAGATAGCTAGTGAGTGTTAAGGGACATATGACAGAGTCTTTTTTAACTGTGGTTAAGTATCATCAACCCAAGGTTATTATTTCTTTTCTAAGATCCATGATTAGATGCATGAATCCTAGGAGTGAATGAATATTAACCATTGGTAGTGGGTGTTAAAAGGAACACATGGCAATGTGTAGAACCTCCTTTAACTATGGTTACGCATGAACACTAGGGGTGAAATTAATCAATGTTAATAGGTGTTAAAAGGGACACATGACAGTCTTCTAAAAACCAAGGTTAGATGCATGAACCATATGAGTGAATGAATCTTAACCACAGTTAATAAGTGTTAAAAAGGACATGCGGCAGCTTGTAAAGTTTCCTTTAACTGTGGTCAAGCATAATCCAACATAATTAACTTAAAGTTAATATTTTTTTTTCTAAAATCAAGGTTAAACAAATGAATCCTAAGGGTTAGTAAATCTTAACCACGGTTAGTGAGTTCCAAGTACTTCTCTTGTGAAAAGTTTTTACAAATCTCCTTAAAATAAATAAATAAAAGTTTAAAATGTAATTTCATGAAAATTTTAACATATGTTAACTTCATTTTGGATGGAAGGAGTGATTTGTAAAAGTTTTCAAAGTTAGTGGACTATAATACAAAATCACAAAACATTTAGCGGGTATTTACAAATAGCTGAGAAATTAGGGGGTTTTTCACTAAAAACCATTTTTTCTAATAGAGAAGGTCTCTTCCCCACTTCCTCTATGGGAGGTCACCACATGAGAGTATTCCTGGAACACTAGAACGGTGAAAGAAACATTAGATGAACAACAGATTGAAAGAAACAACATGACATCAATCTACTTCAAAACCAAGCTACCCAAACACCTAGAAACACTTCGTTTTCAAGTGTAAACCCGTACTTATGATGTACCCACTTGGTATCTGGGTAACAAGGTATGAAGAAAAAGACAACCAGATTGATTTCATGGAGTGTTCCAGCATTAGGATGACTATTTTCTCCAAATGATGAAAACAATTTAAGCTATTTTGGTTGTTTGAATGTGGGTTTTCGTTCTTGACTCAACCCCACCTCCAACCTCGAAAATGAAGAAGCTTTGGAATTGCTCATTGTAAATATCGTTTTTAATGGGTTTTTTTTAAAGATTAAGTGGTTGTTGTTGTGTTGCCGTTAGTGGAGACTACGGCCCATTATCAACGGCAGGGTGTTGCTCATGAAGAAGGGGGTCTATTTCTGGCTGCTTTTAGAAAGAGAGATTGTTGAGATCACTCTTATATAATGTGAGATCGTTCTTATATAATGTGAGATCGCTCTTATATAAAATCACTTTTATATATATGAGAGCGATCTTATATAAGAGTGATATGATATTATATATGAGTGGTCTGGTATATTAGTAAGTTTCCCTCTAGGGACACTGAGCTCTGCCTTTTTAAATATGTGTCTTACTTGTAGGATGCTTCTATTGAGGTGCCGCTCTCGTTCTGATATAAGATCGCTCTCATATATATAAGAGTAATCTGACATTATATAAGAGTGATCTTATATAATGGCATTATATATGAGCGATCTGACATTATATAAGATCACTCATATATAATGTCAGATCGCTCATATATATAAGAGCGCTCTGACATTGTATAAGAGCGATTTCATATTATATATGAACGATCTGACATTTTATAGGAGCGATCTCATATTATATAAAAGCGATCTCACATTATATATGAGCGATCTCACATTATATAAGTTCTGGTTCGACAGGCATACAGATTGAAGTGTTGCATCTGTGTGACAGAGATCATTGTATCTAGGAGGCAGACGCTCAAGAATTGTGAGCACCATAACGAGGGCGAAATATGTCTTAAGGACATAGTGTCTAATACTAGTCTTGATCAATTTCTTCATTCCATATTCTTCACTACAGTAAGTCTTCTTTTAGTTTTTTTAATTATTGTCTTTCATTAATTTAATTTTCGTTATTACTATAAATCTGAATTCGGAAATTCTAAATTATACTGTTATATAGTAAGTAAGATTTCCAACAAAAACTAAAGTGTAGATTAACTAAAGTATAGATTTTTATTTCAAAGATTTGGATTTTGAATATAGTCAGATTGTTAGATGCAGCTGTGTTTTGGTGTCTTACACGAGTTTAGCTGAAGAAGAGGTTCGGGAGCTTGTTTATTTTCCCATTCTTGTTTCTCCTTTAAAAAATTATTCAAGTGTGGCAAGTACTTTGGTGGACGGGAGTATAATCAGTCATTGTGATATTGATAGTGACTGGGCAGGGCAGGGCAATTCACCGTTTAATTACAGGCAATATGTTTTGGCTGGAGGATTTGAGTATGGGACAAAATCCAACATTTCAAATGATGGGGGTTCCAAGTGTCATATTCTGTTCTAACTAACATCATATATGTGGGAAATTTATAATGGCGTCAAATTACAATTTGTTCTATTGCTTATTATGAGTGTAGCTGTAGTAACTAATAATGGTAAAAATAATGAGTATTTTTGGGAAGGTATTGTTTGGACTTTTTCACAGATGAACATATTTATGGTATTTGCCTGGTGAATTTCATACAACATTGTTAGATTAAATTCATGTACTGGTTATCTGAGTATTGGTACAGGTGTCAGGTTTCAAATTGTAATACTCTTCTAATGGATAACGTGTCAGCTGAATAATTCCGTACCTTTCAGAAATTTAAGAATGTCATGTTTGGTATCCATCTTTTGTATAATCTAATCTTTGAGTAGTAGGAAAGGAGAGGACGTTCATATGTTGTGTTGCTAGACAAGTTGATCTTTGTGTTTTCTTTAATGAGACTCCAGCTATTAACTTATTGTTAAATCTCTCTCTCTCTCTCTCTCTCCCCCCCCCCCCCCCCCCCCCCCTTTTTCTATTATGTGTATATATAACCGTTAGATGATAGTAACTAAATTGACATAGGATAGTTTTTATTAATACTACGGCAACTGTTTTGGTGGATGTGTACAGATTTCAGCTATATGTCAGGAAGCAGGAATGCATGCAGTCTGCAAGAACCGCTATGTTATACTACCGAAGGACTTTGAGAAGGGCTACCGCACCAATGTGAAGAAGACACTGATTTTGATTTCTACAAACACTACAAGAAAAGATGGTTTTACTGACAGAAATTTACCGACGGCTATAAAACCGTCCCTACATAACGGTTATACCGACAGTTTTATAGCCATTGGTGGTATCCCCGTCACTATATTTATAAGAAGTAAATAATTGAGTTTATAATTATGTTTATTCTATCATCGACGGAAATATAGACTAATGACGGTAAATAAACCGTCAGTATTATATTATTAATTACTGACGGTCATTTTTCCGTCGGTGACGTTATTTAGTGTTGAAACTGTTACAGTCCGTAAAAATGTTCTAAATTAAATCTCCAAATGTTCTGCGATTTCCTCCCGCCCTGACATCCTCTCCCGCCCTAAAACCTTTTCTCTCTCTCTGTTTCCGTCAGCTCCGTGGGCATTGCCGTGGTCGTCGCCGGTGCCGTCTGCTCCTCCGGTAAGCCCCCCTCTCTCTCTCTCTCCATATATCCCTCTGTCTTTCTCCCTATCTCTCTCTTGCTCTATCGTGGCCCAAAACCCCACCTAAGAGGATGTGAGATCTTGGCACGTGACTCACTTAATAATTTGCCATGTTAGAAACATTTAAGGCACAAAAAATATAGACTTAAAAATTTTTCTTCAAATAAACCTTCAACTAAAACCCAATCTCATAATATAACTGCAGAGTCATAAATCCTGGTCACCCATCCAGACCATAAACATAAAAGACTAACTAACATGTGTCTCTATCAATTAAATTAAAGTCTTGCGGAATTTAATTAATCATAAAACAACTTCAATAATAGGGTCATCGATCAAGGTCCCTTTCTTCCTCGGAATAGTCACCTTCGGGTTCCTCGATATACTCCTTTTCTTCCCAAGGTCCGGGAGCACAAATGTCGAAGCCTGAACTTAAACCTACCGACAACAAAAGTCATCGGCTGAGTAACAAGTTACTCCGCGTATATAACAAAACATAATAAACAATATAAAGAATAACATTTACATGCATTTTATCACTTCACACATTAACTTACATATAAAATCAGAGTGCAGAAGTTAAACATTTACATTATGCTAATTTTCTTTCTTTCTTTCTTTTTCTTCTTTCTGCTCTTTCTTTCTTACTTTTCTTTCTTTTCTTACTTTTAGTATTTCATATATTATCATCCAACCAATACCCATTCACATGTATTTGTAATAACTTAAAATACCGTTTTACCGTATAAGGAAATGGGTTACTATACTTTACTTTATCGAGATACCACCCTTCGTACATTATCCGATACGGATGGTTTAGTATATTTCCTGGTATGACGGCTTACTTACTTTGGCATATATCTCGCCCTTTCCGATGGTATCCGGTGGTGCACAACACAACATACATTATCACTTTTGTGTGTCTTTTTTTCTTACTTACATACTTTTCTTACTTTGCTTTTGGTCTTATTTACATTTCATTAATATCTTTAATTCTTTATTCATACTTTTACATCTTTTTCATTCGTAAGTGCACAATGATACACCTCTTATTTAAATTTCACCTAAGACTAACCGTCAAAGGCCATAGGGCATCTCACCATAGCGTCTCATACCACTACGTTAACCAGGCCTAGGCAAGCTTGACTTTCATCAAAGGTTCGTTTACCCAATGGTATATCACGTATTATGAACTTAAAAGCAATACACAAATAATCATATTTCTAATGATTCAACAATATAAAAATCACAGTTGGTCTTAAAAATATTCCTAAATCACGATCTAATTTTATTTTCAAAATCCCTTGTTTGTTTAATCAAGATCAATATCCTAATCGTAATCCTTTTTAATTAATAATAATTTATTAAATTGTTAAACACAAAATCAACTCAAACATCATTAAATATCACAATTAGATCATCCATTCAATCCATCCACCATCTCATTCTTCTCATAAATTTACACACTTCAATAACTTTTCCAATCCCCATGTTTAATCATAAATAAATTATACATAATTCTTCACATCCTAACATAATAATTCTGTGATAGTAAAACAGTATCTGCAATAGGTTCTTCACATCCTATTTTAATAATGATAATAAAATTATATCATCAATAGATCCTCTACATCAAATCAATAAATAATAAAACTATATAACAACTGGGTTCTTCACATCCTAATTTAATCGTTCACTAGTAATAAATTATGATCATAATTACAGCTCTTCACATTCTAGTTTAATCATCCAGGAATCATAAACTAAAAACTAAAAATCTAGTTCTTCACATCTTATTTTATCATCCATAAATAATAAAATGAGAATCAAATGTAGTTCTTCACATCCTAAGTAAATCATTCAATGACAGAGACTATAATCATGGTTTTTCACATCCTATTTTTATCCATCAAAATAATGAGACAATATTTTCACTAAGTTCTTCACATCCTAATTTAACCATCAAGAATAAATAAACAATTTCATAAATGGGTTCTTTACATCCTATTTTAATAGATCAACCATAATGAACAAAAAATCATAGACATATTCATGGATTCTATCCATCTTTACATCTTTCCTTTGGCTTACCCCTTTTTATTCATTATTTTAGATTAACTATTCAAAATATTGGATACTAGATCTGTTATTTATCTCACTTGATCGTATCCCTACAATTTATCGCTTGTGAATAGGGTTCTACTTGATCTTCACATCTCTTTTTCCCTTTTTCTGATCGTATCTTTGAACTCCTTCAATCTCTTTCTCTTTGATCTCTCAAAAACTCTCTCATTTCTCTCTTTTAGGTTTTAGAAGGCCTTGGAAGGGCCCCACGAGTATAAAGGAGTAATTATACATTGGGAGCCCTAGGGACTCAAAACAAGAGAAAACGCGCAAGATCGTTGCCCAGCCGACGTTTTGGGCGATCGATCGCCCGCCGGCGGCGATAGATCACCGGCGCTTTTTAAAAAAAAAAAAAAACTTTTTCGCTACTTTTTGTTCTTCTTTGATTTAGTGCAATTTATCTCTATAAATTCACTAAATCAAGTGAATTAAATAGGTTTTGAGATTCAAGATTTTAATGCATTGGTTTATCCTAGGATTTACACATCGTTTTAAGTACAATTAATCAATAATTTAACTCATAAAATTTATGAAGACCATGAATTAAATGCGGGTCATTACATTCTCTCTCGCTCTCACTGTCTCTCTCTCTCTCTGCATGTCTCCCTGTCTCTCTCTCTCCATATATCCCTCTGTCTTTCTCCCTATCTCTTTCTTTCTCTCTCGCTCTCGCTCTCGCTGCCTCTCTCTCTCTCTCTCTCTCTGCATGTCTGTCTGGCTGTCTCTCTCTCTCTCTATCTCTCCGCATGTCTGTCTCTCTCTCTATCTCTATGCATGTCTGTCTCTCTCTCTCGCTCTCTCTCTCTCTCTCTCTACATTTTCTGCATCTTTGTTTACTATTTTTATTATAATTTTTTTTTGGTATAATTATCTGTTTGAATTTCTTGCCTGATCTTTTATTTTTAGTTCGATCCAAGTTAATCTTGTCTGATTCTAGAGTGGTATTTGTTTGATTTTATTTTTGTGTTCTCTCCATTTTTACTTTAATTTGTTTGAATAAATTAAAACAAATTTGTAAATGTAGAAGGAAGAAAAGTAGAAAACCCAATGTTACAAAGATGGGCTCACCCTTCTTGAGAATCAAAAACAACCAGAAGGGGAGGTCATTCTCCTTTTCCATCATGTTCTTGCACAGGTTTAAAGTTTCAGTATCTTCTCTTCATAAAGCCTGAAAGGTAGTCATCCCAAAATTTTACTCAAAACACTAACTGAGAAGAAAATACAAGGATACTCCTTAAACCTAAATTGTGAACTGTTTAGCTCATAGATGATTTTCTTCTATGAGCCCATCTTTTATTTGTTTGATTTTCTTTAATTTGCTTCTATGAGCCCATGTTTCACTATATTCACTCACAGCTAATATCTGTAGGCAGCAAAATTGTCACGCTTTGATCGAAATTTGGATGTACAATAACCAACTAAATTGCAAATTTGCACTTGCCTGTCCATACTCCATCCATCATTATTTGAATAAAACGTAATAATTTTTTTTTTTTTGGTAATCATCTATCTATGTCAGGGTCAGGGGGTTAGGTGGGTTAGAACTCAAGGGTGGGCACGCTACAACGGCACCAAGACTCGAACATGAGTCACTCCTCCCCAAACGTAACGATGAAGGCATGAGCAAAAAATGTAATGACTTGGTCGATATAATAGAAGATAAGGAAAATATTTATAAACGTTGGCAAAATCAAATATCTAAATATGAGGCCGAACTTTGTATCAAGCTACTTTGTAGGGACTACACAAAATCTAGACTCACCTATTAATGTTATTTTTATTTTTTGATACATACAGAACACGCCCTAAGAATGAAAGGCTACACCCATGATATGCCTCAGAAAAGAAATTGGAGGCATTTGGAAGCTACAAAGGCCTCTTACCAATTGCTTGAAAAAAAGAAATTGACTTGAATAGTCCGTTCTGAATGATTTTTTAAGCATAATAAATGAATATATTGTTATTATTTAAATATACACTGTAGAAGTTAGATCCAACTAGTGAAATCTAATCTTGAATCTGAACACCCCCATTAATGAACTTACAATCCCTGAATATGGGCTGTTTGGTGTCCTATTTGGTGTCATCGACTGAGTCTTGCAAGTGGCATCTGCTTCATTTATCCTTAATTTTTGCATCAATGGTTTCCAATATCATATGTTTTTTTGTATTAGTTGTATCGCAACATCTACAACTGTGATCATATTCATCTACACATGTGATATTCTAGAAGTTTTATCTTAAATTAAATGATTTGAAATTTGTTTAAAGAATGTCTTAGTACTACAATAACTTTGACTATTTCAAATCTAACCTGTTCACGTCAATAGCAACAGGTGCACCCCAACGGACAGGAGCCCGACAAGATACATTAATTTTTCCGAACCACGCATTTGAAATGGGATGGGACTCCTGTTGATGCAACGTCGAAAGCGGCGATGGTATGCATACGATGCTAAAACTCTACAAATTTATAATCAGTGTTAAATTGTTTACAATCAATCAAATTTGGTATCTGCTTATTCTAATATCAGGTGTTGTCTGGATTTCAGATGCAGATGGATGACTCGTGTCCCAGCATCCTGAGGGCAGTGCCAGCAGCACTGCCCGAAATGAGATTTTTACACAGGTCATGGTCGCGGATACTCATGGGCGTGTCCGTATATACGGGCATGGGGTGACGCCGACTGACATGCGTGTGGCAAGAGCTGCTGCAGAGATTGAGCAGTTGCGACGGTTGTGTCATGAAGCCCAAGCTTGAGAAGTTGCAGTCGAGACTCATCAGGCGGAGCTCGTGGCTATGATACAGTCACAGGGAGCATTGATTTCCACCCTACAAGGCACCGTGTCCAGAATGGAAGGTTTCATGAGTAATCTTGGATGGGAGATCAACAATATGCCCAACTATTCATCGTATAATACAGACTCTACTATGCCACCGGACGATACCCAGCATTGACGTCGCTAGGAACGACTTTATTTTTTTTGGGGATTGCGTATTTTTTGGCCCATTGCCCTTGTGGATGGGATATGTTTGTGATTTTATTATTTGAACGGTGATTTTGTATATTTTAGTTGTGGTTTGGATATTTGTGTGATACTATTAGCCGTGGATGGGAAACTAGTCTTTATTTTTTATTTACCTTCCTTTGTTCTCCTAGCTTTTATTATGAATGTTGCATTTAGATTTTGTTTGAACCACAGGTGATAGGTGACAGGTGAGATGACAGGTATTTTCTTTTTCCTGAATAGGTAGTACCGACGGTAATTGGACCGTCATTAATTATTTAAAAAAAATTAAATTGAAATTTACCAACGGTTCTATTCCGTCGATAATAGACACGGTAAGAAAACCGTCGGTATATATCACGTTACACCGACGACAACACTATTCGTTTGTGTTGTCAGAATTTTACCGACAGAACAGTATACGCTAGTATATACTCTATACCAACGGTAGGTCAACTGTCGGTATATATAACATTATAATGTCGGAAAGTTTATCGTTGGTATTTTCGGAAATTTACCGACGGAAAAATATGCGTCAGTATATATTATATATCGACAGAAAGTTTTTCGTTGGTATTTTCGGAATTTTACCGACGGAAAAATAAGCGTCAGTATATATTATATACCGACAGGTTTCTATCGTTGGTATTACATAATAAACCACCCGAAATATTTCAAACCGTCGGAAGAGGCCCCTTATGATCAAGCCAGCAATTTGAGCTATATCGACGGTTTATTTACCGTCTCTAATAGCCACGGTTGATTTTATCCGCAGTATATGATTTACTGACGCCTTTATCACCGACGACTTACTGACAGTTAAGAATCTGTCGGTGTTTGTTATACCGACGGAAAAGTTTGTATTACCGACGGTTCTGAGCCATAGGTAAAAATCTTTTTTCTTGTAGTGAAATGATCATGAGAGCGATCGATTGTTCTCAGATAACGATCGATTGCTCTCAATCTTACTATAAATTTCTTATATACAGTATATGAAAAAAAAAATAGAAAAAATGATAAAAAAGAAAAAATTCCTTGAATGAACGAAAAATGAAAGAGTTGGAATGGATCAAACCTGCCCATCTACGCTCGACATTCTCCAAAACCATTTTTGGTTTTCTTCCTTGAACACGAAGGAGATTTTTTTCTTCTAAAATTGGTTTTTTCCTTCGTACAGTGAACTGTGAGAGAGAGAGAGAAAAAAAAAAAACCATTTTTGGTTTTCTTCTCTCAAACATGGTTTTCTTCCTTCGTACAGTGAACTGTGAAAGAGAGATGAAAAAAAGGGTATTTTGGTCCACTGAAAAATGAACAGTGAACAATAAGCCTAGAAAAATAATTCTGAAAAGTCTTGGCCTATTTCGAGGGTTTACAAGTAGTTGGGGCTATTTTGGGAAAAACCCTTTTAAAAAAAAAAGGAGGGATAAAATGCTCTCTCCATCCGTACTATGTTGGATGAGCTTTTTACATTATATAACAGGAAATGATTTTGAGACCGCAAAAGGGCCGAGACCTCCGAGACCGTGAATGCATGCACGGGATTTCGGGTGGGCCCTACCATGTGAATGTGGGCCCCACCTGAAATCCCGTGCATGCATGCACGGTATCGGAGGTCTCGGCCCTTTTGCGGTCTCAATAGCAAAGTCCTTTTATAATTACAAATTAAGTAAGGAGGGTTTTAAAATGGAAAATGATAGTGAGACCGCAAACCGGCTACAAAAGTTGCCGGGTAAATGGCTATACGTGTCGACTCTGTAGAAAAAGTGAGGAAACTGGGGGTAGCATTCCCCCCTATTTTAAAAGTTCTCTTAGATTAAGAGGACCACCGTCTGTAAACTTTCAAGCTCCTGTCTATCTGCACTCTTCCTAAATCTTGTGATCTGATTTTCTTTTTGTGCTTGGATTTTGTGTTTGAGTTCTTTGATCTATGGATTATTAAATCATTTGGTAATGCTGAAATTTGGTCTCTGCATATTTTGAATGTTCAAGTGAATGTTTACTTGAATCTCTTACCAGATTCAACTCCTTCCTCTTTCTTTAATCTTTGCCGTAGCTCAGATCCTTACTTGGGCTTTCTATCAGAGTTTTTCAGATTCGAAATTCTGGACCTCGAATTAGTGAATTTCTGATATACACCAAAGAGCACGTCTTTACCAAAAAGAAATTGAAGTATTTTGTAGAAGGATCCGTTCTGATTCCAAGAAGTTGCTTTTGTTACAGAGAAGAATAGCGAATCTGCTTTACAGACTTTTCGATCAAGTCAATAGATTGTGCTATACTTCTCTCTCCAAAGCTTGATCGATCGATCTAATTAAGAGGTGCTTGGAAAGCTTTACTCCTTTATGATCGAGGCTACGTTGCATGATTAGGAATGAGAAC
Source organism: Tetracentron sinense (assembly GCA_015143295.1). NCBI lineage: Eukaryota > Viridiplantae > Streptophyta > Magnoliopsida > Trochodendrales > Trochodendraceae > Tetracentron > Tetracentron sinense. The sequence continues at coordinate 26,475,770 of CM026571.1, forward strand.
TCAAATCAGAGTCATTATTTAAGGTACGAACAGACGAAGATGGACCCGTTTTGGTTGCTTTTGCTCATTCTCTAACGATCGTCTGTTTTTTACTTGTCTGTTAAAAAAAAATATGAAGACTTACAGTGTTAAAGTGAAAGGAATAAAAGAGAAAGTGCTTCAGGGATCTGAGACAGAAACTGGTGGTGGGGAGATGGAGAGAACGTTTGAGAGCTACCAGCACGAGACAGGGGTGGTGCTGTCCAGGGACCCCAAGCCCCGTCTGAGGTGGACGCCTGACCTACACGACCGCTTCGTCGACGCCGTCACCAAGCTTGGTGGACCCGAGAGTAAGACTTCTCCCTCCGGCTTTAATTAATTAGCATTCAGCCATTTGGTTTTCCTAATATCCCCGTCTGGCGCACCATTGACAATCTCTTATACGAACTGCTTCGTTTTTGCTATCTGCTTCTTTTTCCATTGCATAAATGGATTTCTTTTCTTTTTCGATTTTTTAGTAAACCACAAGCGGGCGTATAGTGTTTTCCTTCAAGTGGGGTTTTTGACTTTTGGGATTTTAAAATGTCCATTATTTCCAAAATGCATGATCTCTACTCTCATAAAAAAAAAAAACAAAAGAGGGTCTTGTGATCGTGAGGCTCCATTAATCGGAATGAGCGTTTTTCATGCAAACATAGTCTATAAGGTAACGCATGTTAGGATTATTTAAATACTAGTTTATATTTTTTTTGAGTTTAGATATAAATAATAACTCTTGTTAAATAGATCATAAGTTGAGCTCCCACAATATGCGTTATTATCACGAAAATTTGGGAATTATAAAATTAAAAAAATATTTGTGTCAATTAAATATTTTTATGTAAATTTTAAAATGCATGTCCTTATCATTTGTCAAATGCATATTCTTATCCTCAAAGCCCTTTGTCATATTTAAACTCTATTAGTTTGGCTTAATTAGATATATAATTTAGTAATAAGAATAATAATATAGGGAAGGTAATCAATTTCAGAAGCAACTCCCAAGTCGGTGCTGAGGGTGATGGGTCTCAAAGGCTTAACACTGTACCATTTGAAGTCTCATTTACAGGTTAGATTTGTCTTCTGGTGTTCTTTTTTTTATACTTATTTATCTCTTTCTTTCTCCTTTTTGACGCCGTTAACATAATACTCTCTCCCTTCACTATAGAAGTATAGACTCGGCAAGCAGGCCCACATGGAAACCAACATACAACGAAGCAAAGACTCTGATAGTGAGTCTCGTATTTACTTCTAGATTTTTATTTCTTTATTATCTTTTCTTTTTTAAATGTGAGCCCCAATTTCACAAATATTCGACTCTCTGAAGCAACACGTATTGTTACTGGATCCAGTTAAATCAACATAACTTTAAAAGAATGTTAAATTATTGTTTTAAGAGATTAATTAACAATGAACAGAGCTCGATCCGGTTGAATAAATAACCCCTCAGGCTGCTTCGACTTACCCTTATGGCACCTTAACGGTTACCTTAGGTCTGATGCCGTGTGTTAGGTGGTATATTATCTTCCACCAAAAAAAAACTTATGGCAGTGCTAGTTTGATAACTACAAATACAAACAAGGTATTTCTTAAGGACTTTGCTACTAAGACCGTAAAGGTCCGAGACCACACCCGACCATGCTTGTGTCTCAAAATTTCATTAAATCTATATTTGAAATTTTGAGATCTGTGGATCACATGCACGGTCTCGGTGGTCTGGGCCCTTTGCGATCTCACTAGCATTTTCCATTTTTTAAACCAAATCCTCTACAAATCCGGTTATCACCCCTGAGGTCGCCACATGTCCCTCTTGACACCCCTTAAATGTGGTTAAGATTCACCCACCCCTAGGGTTCACCCACTCATCTTTTGTTTTTTTTTTATAATATTAATTATTTTTTTGAATATTTTAATATTAAAAATTAGTTTTTTAATATAAAAAAGAATTACTATTTTTTTCTAAAAACCAAAGATAGGTAGGTGAACCCTAGGAAGGGTGATAACCGGATTTGCCAAATCCGGTTATCGCAGTAGAGGATTTGATCTCGGTATTTTTATTACTAAACTTTTTCCTGTCAATCCTAAACCATCCCTGTCAAAGGCTGTTTCTAGTTAATCTATTTTTTTTATAACCTCTCAAGAAGTAATTGATTAAAGCAATAATACGTATGCTTCAGTTAAAAAAAATTCTTGGCTACCTGCACTTGCTCTATGCATGTGCGTGCCCCAAAATAAGGGGCGAGTGTAGCAAGAGTCAAACTTGGCAACACTGTTTTTTTTTACACGCAAGTAACAAAGGACTAATGTGAGATCAAATCACAGCTCGATTGGGAGTAGTTTTTTTTGCGAGTGCACTTCTACCAACCATGGTTAAGATTTAACAAACCTTGAGGTTCAACAATCTAATTGTTTTTTTGCTTTAAAAATTAACGCTAGGGTTAAAATTTCTTAGCCTGAGGGTTAGATTTTTTTAATTAAAACCAAGGTTAGATTATGAACCCTTAAGGGGTTAGTGAATCTTAACCATAGTTAATGAGGATTAAAATGAAGACGTGTTAGACCCATGGGTGCGATTGAACTCGTGGCGAGTTCAATCGCGATTGGCTGTGATTCAATCTCTACTAATGTGTAAGCATATGCATATTGTTTAAGAATGCCACTTTTGTTTTTTAAGCAATGATCAGCGGACCCAGGGTCCCCTTCTTAACTTACCGTCGTGTCCTCATGTCCCTTTTAACACCCCTTTAACCCTGGTTAAGCTTAATTAAATTAAAGTTAAATTTTTTTTCTAAAAATCAAGGTTGAATTTCTTAACCTTAGGGCTGAGTGAATCTTAACCACAGTTGGTGTACTGTGCCCCAAAATCTCATTTAGGTTAAATGAGACCTTAGCACGTGACTTACTTATCATACTATCCTGTTAGAAGCAAATAAAGTGTACTAAAATATGAACCTCTGGAAATTTCTTTCCTCAATAACATAATAGAATTATCAATTTCAATTAATCATAATTAAAATTGCAATAACTATCATTCGGATCACTCATCGTGATCTCAACTCAAAATTTAAACCTAAAACAATAATAACATCTAATTACAAATCCCTTAAATAATTCAAAATAAAGGTTCTAATAACTGAAATCAGAAATACAGATATCAATCCAGATGTCTCTCCTCTTTCAGATAATCACTTTCATGGTTCCTCGATCCAAGGCTCAGCTGCGTAAATGTCAAATCCTAAATTTGCCGACAATAACAATTCAGTTGAACAATGAAAAAGCTCAGCGAATATGCAACTCCTAACTAATAACATCATAAACATTAATATAAAGCATATATCATGGTTTAACAATACAAGCATACATACGTTAATCAAAGTGAAGAAACATCTTTTCTTTTCAATTCTTATAAGTGCTCTCTTGTGCTTACTTTTCTCATTTTTTTGACTTGTCTTACTTTTCTAACTTGTCATTTTTTCCTTTCTTTTTCTGTGAGTGAATTCAATATATATGCACTGTGCAATAACTTAAAGTAACTTCACCCCATATATGTGTAGAGATTAACATATACTCTACTTACCAAGTTGCTAATTTCTTAACACATTATCTGGTGCATACGGCTTAGCACATATCTGGTGTGCATGATTTACTTGATTAACTTTTTTGGCCTCTCTAGCCTTGATCTTAGATTTGTTAATACTCGGGCAGTGCAAAGCTTAATAATGCAGTCATACTTGTGTACTCACATACTTGTTCAATTACTTGTGATCGTGCTTTTTTTCTTTGTCATGCTTGTACATATATCATTATCATAAGTGTATAATGATAAACCCTCGATTAAATTACACCTATATTATCGGTCAAGGGCCCTCAGAGATTAATCTTAGGCCTTATTTAATTTGGACTTTAGGGTTAGATTTAGCCTTAGGCCTCATTTTATAATTCCTTTAAATACAATCAAGATAGGCAAATCAAGTGGGAATTGCCTCAAATTTGGTCTCTGGACCTGATTTCAGCCAAGTATCAGTCTTAAAAACTATATATCCATCAAAGAGTTCAAGATGATGCTAAAAGGGAGCGTTTGAATGAGGATGGAGGGATCTTTAGACAGGGTTGCGAGGGTCTTGGATGGGAGATGAGAAAGACGAAGATATGATGTATAGAATTAATGGTGTATAGTAGCAAGTTTATATTTGGTGCATAGTTAGCAAATGTTTGTATAATATAATCCTGACAAAAAAATATAAATGAAAGATTCTTTGGAAAAATGTCCTGCTAACATGGCATAATGTTGTTGCAAGGGTAGCAAAAAATGATGCAATGAATTGCAACTGATCCAAACTCATAAACACTAGATTAACATTAGTTTAACAATCAAATTCCTCATATTAATCAGGCTTTCTCTTCTTAAGTTTCAGGAATTTCAGATGGACATAGCCATATGCATTCCTCAATAACAAGCACTAGTGCTTCAAGAATGAACAGTGAAGGGTATGTGTAATTCTAACCAAACTAACTTAATTACTTTTCTCTTGTCATTTTTCTATTATATGTTGAAAATCTAATTGGTTTGGTAGCTAGAAAGTTGAGTAAGTCAAGTTGACCTCATTGTTGTTTTGTTGTTTGATTCATCAACAATTAACCTCTTAAGATATGTTTATTTGTGACGCCCTGAACCTGTGCCTTAGGGAATCATATTCCGAGACGCGTGCCCGGTTGTCATTACCATGCAGCAGAAGACTTTACCCGCGAAAATACGGGAATTTTTAACTTTTTCTTATGAGCTTACATAAGCAATAACAACTAGTCATCACAATAGCCCATCATAAGCAAATGCATTACCTTTAATTGCTACGGTAGTCCTTATAAGTCTCAAATGTCTTGTTAGGACCCTCTATTCTCTGGATAGCAGCATCATGATCTGCTGACATGAAATGTCAATGAGCTATGAAGACTAATAAAATCCACAGTCCATCTAAACTATTTTCCACATAGTAACATCCATCAATAGCGATATAGTAGTACAGTTCAATTCTCATATTATAATAATATCGTAATTTGTGAACCAATGCCACTCAAGGTTATTTCACCCTATTCCGAGTCTTCAACCCTGTATTTTCCCTTTTATCAAGTTCTTCCAGTACCCGATGAAACCAGACTTCGCGTCCTCAAACTCTACTCAACCCTGAGTACTTATACTCAACGTAAACCTTGGGCCTTCACCTGTTTGCAAACATTCCTCCCTGATCTCAGTCCTTGTGGGGAACTTGCCCTCACGACATATCAAATTAGATACAACAATCATTTGACTCAACCACGGTGAGGACCTCATCCTAACGACATATCTATTAGATAACAAAACCCTCTAACTCAGCCACGGTGGGGACTTGTCCTCACGGCATATCTATCAAATAACAAAACCCTCTAACTAAGTCCCTGTGGGGAACTTTCCCTCACGACATATCAAATTAGATACAACAATCATCTGACTCAGCCACGATGTGGACCTCGTCCTCACGGCATATCTATCAGATAACAAAACCCTCTAACTCAGCCAAAGTGGAGACCTTGTTCCCACGACATATCTATCAGATAACAAAACCCTCTAACTCAGCCACAGTGGGGGCCTTGTCCTCACGGCATATCTATCAGATAACAAAAACATATTTTGACCCTCAGGGTAACATCATTCATTATCCTAGCCTCTGTTGGGTGGGTACCTACCCACATAGGTCAATGCCTCCTCAAGGTAACGTTCTTTAGCTTATAAACTCAATACAATCTTGGGTTCGTAGACCCAAAACAAGCTTGGGTCCATAACCCGATGTCGTCCTAACTCTCCCGACTTTCGGTCTTGAAGGAACCCCGACTCGTAATAGATGCAGCCTCTCCAGACCTAGTCAAAGAGAGACTACTAGGCCTGTCAAAACAGCCCGGTTGGAAGGGTACCCAACCCAACCCGTTCTATTCAAACCTGCCTAAGCCCTACCCTTGGGCCGGGCAACGCCCAAAATCAGCCAGCCCTTCTTCTATAGGGCCGGGCATGGGTAACCCCCTGCCCGGCCTGTCCAAACCCGGCCCTTCTTCTTTTATGATACACCATAAGTGGCATATATAATAGTTTATAATATATCTTAATAAAATTACAAATATAACCCCATAATAAAAATCAAATCAAAGAGATGGTGGCTACCGTAGTTTGGTTTTTTTGCTTTAATACTGTAATAGATTAGTTGTTATTAGATTTCTTTGATATGATTTTTTATTTTATGTTTGTTGTTTGTTGATTAGTTTGTTTTAGTTAGTATAACTAGTGATATTGCATGCTTAATTTCAATTTTTGTTTGCCTATTAATGTTTTTTAATTAGTTTATATTATTCTCTTTTTTCTGCCTTTGGCCCTGCCCTTGCCCCTGAGGGCCAAGTTAGGGCCCTACTCTTATAGGTAAGGGTAGGGCCAGGGCTGACCCCTACTTGGCCCCGACCTGGCCCTTTGACAGCCCTAAGGACCACGTATAACGTTTAACTCAAATTAGATTTCCTAACCTTAGAAAATCCCCAATTATTTAAGCCTTGTTTGAATAATTGAACCGATTGGGCCTCACGCTCATGGATTAAGTCCGAGGATATACAGTTCTAGTGTGGAACATTACCCGGCCAATGGATCCTTCCATCACCTTAACATGTCCAAACAGCATCACATCATAAAAGGGTCGTTTCGATAGGGAACATATCCGAGCCGATGGATCTGCCCATCACCTTTAAACAAATCTCAAATAATTATTTCGTCAACCAAATGTGACATCGTAACACACGAATGATCCAAACTGGGCTTCCCAGAGGGTCCGAACACAGTAGGGGTCCAAAATCCCCAAACCTGAGCACCGGCAATCGATCGCCTATGTTGGGCTATTGATCGCCCAGCCTTTGCCAAGCCAAAATTCGAAGCTTTGCAACTCGGAACCGAGGTCTACGCCCCTCTTTCTTTTTCACACATCCCAACACACTTCATATTAGGTCTCCAACCCTTTTTTTTTTTAAATCCATATTTCATCACAAATCATTCCATGTGAGCCAAAATTTCGACCTATCTAGCCCAAAACCGAGGGCTACACTACTCTACTCAATTTACACACATCCCCATCCTTTCCATACATCGCATGTCGAGTCTCAGACCCTTTTTCATCCACACGTCACACATTTAAAAACAATAATCACATAGAAAATGAGTCTCTAAAATTTAATTGTTCCTGCAAAAAAAAACAGTTTGACCAGTTTCTATATTTCGCTATTGTAACCTACGTTAGGCTCAAAATTTGGAAAACTGTTAAACATGAACATTGAAGAGTGTTTCGATATCTTTCCAATGGATCAAGAATCATTCTATTCCGATCAGTGGTTACAAAACTAGGGTTCACTAAAGTTGGTTGTTCCTGGAACGAATTACAGCAGACCACACTTCGATTTTCTGCCGTTTGACCTAACTTAGGCTTAGAATCTAGAAAATGTTAAACATGAACATTGAAGGGGGTTCCAATATCTTTATAACAGCTCAATAATCATTCGATTCCAATCAACCTTTACAAAACTAGGGTTCCCTTTAGATGACTGTTCCTGGGACAAATTACAGCAGGCCAATCTTCGGAAAACCGACTTTGACCTAACTTCGACTCCAAATCTGAAAAAATGGTAAACATGAACATCGAAGAGGATTTCAATACCTTTCCAATAGTTCAATAATCAATTTATTCCAATCAAAGATTACAAAACTAGGGTTCCCTAAAGATGACTGTTCCAGGGATGAATTACAGCAGACTAGTCTTCGGAAAACTGACATTTGACCTAACTTCAAATCCAAATCTGAGAAAATGGTAAATATGAACATTGAAGAGGGTTTCGATATCTTTCCAACATATCAATAATCATTCAATTCTGATCAACGGTTACAAAACTAGAGTTCCTTAAAGATGATTGTCCCTAGGATGAATTACAGCAAACCAGTCTTCGGAAAACTGACATTTGACCTAACTTTGACTCCAAATCTGAGAAAATTGTAACATGAATATCGAAGAGGATTTCGATATCTTTCCAAAAATTTAAGAATCACTTGATTCTGAGTTTCCAACATAAAACGACAACCATCTAAAGTTGGTTGTTCCAAACAAACTTAAATAGAAGAGAATGAAAAGCATTTTACCTTGTTACACGCAACTGAGGCTCTAGGGAATGAAACGGACATTTCCAACGCACTCAGAATGTCGATCAACCTCTAGGTACCTCCTCTACTCTTTCTCTCTCTACTTTCTCTCTACTCACTTTCTCTCTCTAGAAACTTTCGGACAACATAAGGATGCTCAGAATTTTTTTTGATAAAATTGAGGGGGTGACTCTCCTTATATAGGTATTTAGGTGCTTAGTGGAGTGTGAGGTGTCATCACCATGTGATGACACATGTTGATTGCATGCACCATGCAAAATGTCAATTAACCGGATTCCGCGAATCCTTGATTTTTCAAGTTCGAAACCCCGCAACGTTGTAAGCCGATGTATGATGGTGCCGATATGATAGGTGATCGTACTAGGGACAGTCTGACACCTATTGTGTAAATTTCAAGGAGAAATATTGAGTTTTGATAGTAGCATGAAGTCTGGAAGATGCAAAACCCACAAATTTCCTGATTTTGGACACTAAACACGCCGTTGTTTCGTGGTTTGGTGTGTGACAGAGTCGAGACGACAGGCAGTCGTCCAAAAAATCAACCGACATGTGGTGTGTGAGTTTCGAAGATTTCTATTGAGACAATTGGTAGTACCAACTGGATTTGGAAACCCATAGATTTCCTGGTTTTGTTATGTACAAGGCCCCCGCAGTTTCGCAAATCGATACGTGACGGAACCGGCACGACACGTAATCGTCCAGATAGTCGATCGACAAGCTGTACGAGAATACTAAAGGTATCTCCTGGTTTTACTGGTAATTATCAAACACCAATCCGATAATCAAAACCCGCGGTTAAACCCAAAACACTTTCCCGGGATTTTACGGATTCCAATTACGGAAAAGTGGCACCCTAATATTTATAAATATCAATATGCAATTACTTATACTCAATCAAAGGTCATCTTGTCCTCAGGATTTTCTTCTGAAAATCTGGGTTGTTACATTATTTGTTCATTTCTTATCAAACAAATATAAAAGTATGATTCATTAAACATTGAAATTTAATATCTTTACTGAATAGGATGAGAGCAGTACACCCAAACTACATATTGCTTTCAATTAATATATATACATACCTTCCAATATATATATATATATATATATCTTTGATGATGGTACTTAAGGTTTTGAACGCCCATTAGACAATAGATGTTACAGTCTATAAATTTGATATTTATTTTTTCTCCTCCATAACCTAATTGTGTTGAGAAGTATGTGGGAAATCCATACATTGGATTTGATATCGAGTAACTTCTGTTTTTACTAATAACAACTCTTTGTAAGTAAACTGTTTTATTGAGAATTCTTGAATAGTTTCAAGGACCCAAAGAGGGTTTAAATAGATAATTCATGATTCCTGGTATAAAAAGAAACTTCATTCAAATCTAATGTAATCTAATTTTACCTTAAATTCAAATTCAATGAGATACAATGTATCTCATCACACTTTATTATCCTACTACATTCTTTATCAGCCTCCTACAATTGTAGGGTCCTATGAAGGAGCATGCAATCGGTAACAAATGTCAGCCCTTGAGGTTGACATTTAGATATTTGTAAATTCAATAGTACTTGGTGGTCATCCTTCTCTATCACTCTCTATCAGCCTCTTATAGTGCTTCCTTAATATTTGTAATTTTTTTAATGAATAGCTATAACATTCAATCGTACTTAGTGGCATCGCCAGTCTGTTATGTCCATTGATCCTTTTGTGACCTCTTAGCTCTCGTTTTTTCCCTTTCAGTGGGTGATGTTGGGTGTGAAACTTTTTTAAAAATTGCCCTCCTCTATACCTTTACAACCCCCCAATTCTCACACTTATGCCTCAAGGTCTCCTTTTGTTTTCTCTTTTTATTTATACATTTGACGCAAGAGACCAATACACCACAAAAGACCGCCCTAATGAGGTGCGGAAGATCAAATCCCTTATCTCCTAGCCCAAGAAGATTCATCGAAATGAACCTCGAAACTACCTGGGATAATGGAATGCGACAATTAATGTCCCAATTTGCATCAACCACCCACATTCATAAAGGAGATTCGACCTTGAGACCGCTTTGAACAAACTATTTTATTGTGAAATATTCTTGAATGGCTTATAAGGACCCAAATGGTTTAAATAGACAATTCAAGATTCCTTATATATAAGGAAACCTCAATCAAATCTAGTCTAATTTTACCTAATCGAATCAATACAAATTCAAATAACCTTATGATGAGATACGGTGTATCTCATCACACTTTATTATCCTACTCCATTTCTCTATTTTAAAGAGTATATTACTATAGAAGCCAAATCCTCTACGGTGATAACCGGATTTGGCAAATTCGGTTATCACCCCTAGAGGTCTCCACATGTCCCTTTTGACACACCTTAACTATGGTTAAGATTCACCCACCCCTAGGGTTCACCCACCCATCCTTGGTTTTTAGTCATAAAATGGTGCCTGCTTAGGATTCAAAAATAGAAAGCCAAAGCACTCACATTGAAAGCAATATTTTCCCAAGTGGCTATGTTCCCCAACTAGTTGACCTAGATTATATACTCATTCCTTGATCGGTTCTCATTGTTTGTAGATAGATAAAGAGAGAGATAGAAAAGTAAAGAAGAGAGATGGAGAGACCTATGTTAGAGTTTGGAGGTGATAGCTGGAAGAAGGGGAAGGGGTTAGAGCGGGAGAGCAATGGCAATTGATTTTGTTGAGGGATACAGTGTTGCAGGTTAGATTTGATCCAATTAGGAACAACGAAAATTAAAAATGCAAAAGGAGGGAAGGATTAAGGGAGGAGTAGGTTTTAATTACTAACTAAATGTAGTACTGGTCCAGTTAGAAACAATGAAAATAAAAAATGCAAAGGAAAGAGAGAAGGATTTAAGGGAGGAGTAGGTTTTAATTACAAACTTAATGTAGTACTTTTTAGGTGAGATTGATGGAGGAAGACTTGTAAACACGAAAGAAAACTCACGACAAGAAAGCTACCGACTAGTGATAGAAAATTTCCATCTCTAATAATCATTTTTCCGTGACTAAGAAGAGTATTAGAGATGGAAATATTGTCTGTCTATAATCCATGGTGGATGCTCGCGTCACGAATGGGTTTAGAGTATTAGAGATGGATTGTTTCCGTCTCTAAAAGTATTTTACTTTTAGGGGCGGAGATATTTTCGTCTCTAAAACTGATTATTTTAAATTAAAAAAATTAATCCTCTTTCTTCCCTTTATTGAGAGAGAGAGAGAGAGAATAGAGAGAAAGAGTGGGTAGAACAGAGAGAGAGAGAGAGATCAGACTCTGAAGATGATGGAACCAGATTGCTTGTAGAACAGGGAAGGAGGTGAGCTGCTGGCCGAAGCTACACGCTTGCTGGAGTTGGAGACCGCCTAATCAGAGGAGCTTAGCTTGCCAGAGAGGATGACCCTAGATGGAGGAGATTCCTTTTCTTATGCACATTAGATCTAGTATGAACCAGAGGTGGGCTAGCTGGTCAGAAGATGGGAGAGAACTAGAGAGAGATCAAATCATCGCCAGCGATAATAGAAGCTTGGCTGCAGCTCGCTGGAGAAGAAAACAAACTCAGCGTGAAGAGGAAAAAAAAAGGAAAACATAAAATAAAATAAAATCAGAGAGGGAGAATTGAGTGAGAGAAAGAAGGTAGAACCCAAAGAGAGAGAGGAGAGGGGTTTTACCGTTAGGATGATGAAGGAGGTTCTGACAAGCTACTAAATTGCACTCTTTGCTTTGCTGATTTGTTGACCCGAAGCTTTCTCATACTTTTCCAAAAAGTCAAAGAGGTTCCTGATACCCTGCTTCTTTTCAACTAAGCGTTTGCGATGGAGTTAGGACCTCTCCTTCCTTCTTCTTCTTTGATTTTGATTGCTTGGTTGGCTTCAAAGCCATGAAATCGCTACGGTGGGAAAGAGGGTCAAAAATCGAAATCTCCATTTTTTGGGGGAAAAGAACCCTATTAAAACTCGAAATTGATTTTTTACCATTAATGACGGAAATATTTTTGTCTCTAATGGTCTTTTACTATTAGAGATGGAAATATTCTGTCACTAATGGTCTTTTACTATTAGAGACGGAAATATTTCCGTCTCTAATGGTCTTTTAATATTAGAGACGGAACATTAGTAACGGAACTAGTTTCCATCTCTAAAAGTGATGTATTAGAGATGGAAATATTTTCCGTCTCTAATTTTTTGTCACTAGTCGGTAGCTTTCTTTTAGTTATTTTTTTATTTTTTCTTGATGGACAAAGGATAGCCCCTATGGGTCTGAAAATTGTAGCGACCCAAAATGCACCCTAAAAGTTAGGATACTTTTGGCTCGTGAATTCATTACCAAACCATCCTGTACAAGTATATAAGGCATTCTAAAATAGTGAACGGTATATATAATAAGGTATTCCAAGTCTATATACAACCACAAGGACCAAAAGTAAAGAGCGAACATGCTCGCTCATCAAAATTGATATATAAGTCACTCCCACTCATCACTCAAACATAAGGCCACCTATCAAGTGCCCTCTAGTACTGAAACTCACCCAGAGGAGGCACCTCCTCAACATACTCTTCCTCGACCCAAGGCTCCTGAGGACGATCATAGACATCAAAAGGACCTGCTGAAGTAAAAGTTCGGCTGAGCATGAAATACTCAGCGTATACAAACCACTAGATAGTAATGTCATAAACTTTCTCAAAGTAGATATATCACAATTAATCAAAACACATGCATTACTTTAATCAGAGAGTGAAAACCTTGATTTTAAAATCAACATGTGCATACTTTTACAGAAAATAACATCTTTGCTTTACTTTACCATATTTGCCTTAGTTCCCATTTCTTTATCATCTTTTCATTACTATCATTACATTATCATCTTTACATTACCATCATTATATTACAAGTATTTAAAATACCTTAGTCTACCTTTGGAGTCAAACAACTAGTTACTCACATACCCACATAAATTGGGCGGGCCAACAATTGTCCTCCCCATCGGCTACCTTCGGAGTAGATGACTAGTATCCAATTCCCATCTGGGCAGTCTGCTATCGTCGGAGTCTGACGACCAGTATCCAATTCTTGAAAGTATGCCTCTTTTTAATTTTAGAAAAAAATTGTTCTTGGAGGGCATACATCGAATCCCAAGATCTGACTAAGATTCTAATTGATTTTATTCAATGAAGGATAAAATCAATAATCACCTTTGTGACTTTGATATTGATAAGTCAAATCCATGATAGAACAATGCCTACAAAACTTCGCAAGTGTAAAGTCTTCTTCGCGATTCACACGAACCTTCTTTTTCCTTTAAAGCTTTCCTCTAATGAAAGTTAATGTCTTTTCCAATTTCAACTCTATGATCTTTTATTCTTTTCTTGAACTCAAGATCCTTTCTTGAATAAAAAGATTGGTTCTGCTTTTGTTCAAGATCCAAACTAGGATCTAGAGAAAAGAATATGGGAGTTTGACCTTACAACTACCACAAGAGGGAGAGGGGGGCGTGAACTAGAGAAGAGGGGAAGAAAAAACGTTGGGGGGTGATTAACTCCAAGGGGTGAATGTCCCACCCATTATATAGAGTCCTTGGATTGCTTCCAATCCAAAACTCTTCTCCCTTATTCTAATCCAATTAGAATTCCTCAAAAAATTCTTTAATGATAATTCTCAATTAATTAAGATTTATCTTAGAAAGAAACTAACCTTATCCATTAGTAACAAACTAATCTTATCCTTATCTATTAGGATAATTAATTAGTAAATAACTAATCTCATCCTTATCTATTAGGATAATTAATTAGTAGCTAACTAATTTCATCCCAATTAAATAGGGATTCTTTAATTAGCAACCAAGCATTCTAATCCCTATCCAACAGGAGATAAGATAGTCTAACTAACTAAAGAGATAAGGCTCCACATGAAGTGGGCGTCCCACCTTAGGTGGGCCTCACTTCCACATGCCCCTTTTGGGTTTTAAACCCTTTTTGGTCAAGTTTTGATCTTTATCAAAATCTCCTATGGGTCCTACCCATATGGTTAATCACATCCTATGTGATTTCACTTATTAGAACTTCACTATACCATATGGTGATGTACTTAGAGAAATTAATTAATTTAATTAATAATTAAATTAAAAGCTTTAAGAAGGTCCTAGTGTGTGGGGTCTAAAGGGAGCTTCTATTCCGGCTGTGGGACCAAGTGCTTAACCCTTTTTGGTTAAAGCCTTGTTACTCGGAAATACTTTCCTATAACACCATTAGGATAATAGAATTTTATCTATGTCCTTGGACTTCCACCAATCATAATAATGTTCATTAACACAATGTGACTAACCCTCAGAAAATAGAGAATTACTTGCAAGTCTTTCTATTACAAGATTTATTTACAGATGCGCCCTTCCACTTCTAATATTGTTATAAGCTTATGAGACAATATCTTATACTGTTTGTAATCCCTAGCTTATAATGAGAACCCTTTCTCCTTGATAATTTTAGTCAAGTTTGAACTTTTAAAACTATTTTTAGAAACTCTTTAAAAGAAATAATAATAATTATTATATTCCTTTTATATATAAAATAAACTTCTCGATAAAACCATTTCATCGATAAATACCAGTGCTGGTTTTCCAAGTCCTGTTTGACAAGTATCAACTCAATATAAATTACTCTAGAAGAGTAGTGGAAACCTTGGTGAGCATACACACACTTCTTCTAGTATAGCGTACATAACCCAACGAGCCCGTATTTAGTCCGGTGTGTTGGACATTGACGATTGGCTACATTAACGCTATATAGGCAAATAATAGAGAAGATGTCGACTTCTCAGAAGGATAATCTGTCAAATGGACTACCCTAAACATATAGACAATATATTTCTAAGGGTATCCACTGAGCGATCCAGTTGTAATATAAGTACTTCTTACTTATATCCACATCTTAGACAAGAGACCCTTTTCTCAGTGATTGAGATTCATCACTCAATCATATGGAACTAACAATGTGTAAGTTAGTAGGAATACATTGTCCAGATGTATCCTGAATAACTTAGAACAATATAGGTCTACAAGGAACCGGAAAACCATATCTCCTTAGCAATTAGTTAAAAACTAATTGGATGGTTTTCCTACAATATTACCTAAGGGACTAAGTAGTCTCATCTAATGAGATACTTTTAATATGTTACCCAATGTAGAAGACAATGTGTGAATGTAAAATATGCTTTTATTTATTAAGTAGACTAATACAATTCTGAATGGATTTCGTGGGCATATATGTCTAACAATCTCCCACTTGCACTCAAAGCCAATCTCCTATGTATCTAAAACTCATCGTCTCTAGATGTTTCTCAAACACCTTCTGAGGAAGAGCTTTAGTAAATGGGTCTGTCACATTATCTGCTGACGCAATCTTGGATAACTCAATGTCTCCTCTCTTGAAAATGTCTCGAATCAGATGGAATCTTCTTTCATTGTGCTTAGTCTTCTGATGTGCTCTAGACTCTATGGCTTGAGCTACTGCACCACTATTATCATAATAAAGTGTAATAGGAGATTCAATCGAGGAAACAACACCAAGTTCAAGAATGAACTTCTTTATCCACACTGCTTCCTTTACAGCATCACATGTAGCAATGTACTCTGCTTCAGTTGTTGAGTCAGTAGTTGTTGTTTGCTTGCAACTCCTCCAACTAAAAGCTCATTTCCCAAGAGTAAAGACAAATCCTGAGGTGGACCTTCTGTCATCTATATCTGCATAAAAATCTGAATCTGTGTACCCTACAACAGTCAGATCTTCTCCACTGTAAACCAAAAGTGATGCACAGTCCTCCTCAAATACTTAAAAATATGCTTAACTGTTGTCCAATGCTCAGGACTCAGGTTTAATTGATATCTACTCACTGCATGAAAAATATCAGGTCTTGTGCACAACATAGCATACATGAGACTTCCCACTGCTGATGCATATAGGTAATAGCTCATATGCTCTCTTTCATCATCAGTCGTTGGAGACTTTGATTTGGAGAGACTAATTCCATGCCTAAAGGGTAATATCCCTTTCTTGGAATTTTCTATGCTATATTTGCACAAGATATTGTCAATATAATTGACTTGAGACAATCCCAGCATCCTTTTTTTTCGATCTCTAAACAATTTAAGACCAAGAATATAGGATGCTTCACCAAGGTTTTTCATAGTAAAGTTACATGACAACTAGATTTTAACAGTAGATAACATTCCTACATCATTCAAATGAGTAGAATATCATCTACATAAGGAACTAGGAAAGTTATTGCACTCTCACTGACCTTCTTATACACACATGCCTCATCCATGTTTCGGTGAAAACCAAACGATTTGATTGATTCATCAAAACGGATGTTCCAACTCCGAGAAGCTTACTTAAGACCATAAATGGATTTTATCAAATTGCATACTTTATTATTTTATCTATGGAATTCAAAACTTCGGTCTGGTCCATACAAATATCCTCTTGAATGTTTTCATTCAAGAAAGCGGTTTTGACATCCATCTGCCAAACTTCATAATCATAGTAAGCTGTAATTGATAACAGAATTCTGATGGACTTAAGCATTGCTACTAGTGAAAAGGTTTCCTCATAGTCGATAACAGCTCTTTGACTATAGCCTTTCACCACAAGTCTTGCTTTAAAGGCCTCTACCTTTCCATCAGATCCACATTTCCTCTTGTAGATCCATTTGTACCCAATGGGTCTTGTTCCCTTATGCTTTTCAACTAAGGTCCAGACACCATTCGAGTACATGGAGTCCATTTCAGATTCTATGGCCTTATGCCAATTATTAGAATCAATATCACATATTGCCTCTTGATAAGTATAAGGATCGTCATCTAAGGAATCTAATTCTATAGAATATACCTCATGCTAATAAGACAATCTAATTAGAGGTTGACTAATCCTTGTACATCTCATAGGCTCTTGTGTAGTTAAAGGTTTAGTTAAGACAGGTTTAACTATGGTCATTTTATTCTGATTTTACTCCTCGAGATCTATTCTAAATCCACTTTCTCTATTGAGGAATAAATTCTCTTCTAGAAATATAACATTCTTATTTATAAACACCTTTTGTTTCCTAGGATTATAGAAATAGTATCCATGAGTTTCTTTTAGGTATCCTATAAATAAGTACTTCTCAGTCCTACTTTCCAACTTGTCAAAGTTCTGCTTTTGCACATGAACTGGACAACCCCATATTTTGACATCCTTCAGACTAGGCTTTCGCCCCATCCACAGCTCAATTGGAGTTTTGAAAATAGACTTAGAAGGTACCCTATTCAATAAATAGATAACAGTCTCTAATGCATATCCCTAAAAAGAAATTGGCAAATCAATATTATTCATCATTGAAAGAACCATATCTAATAAGGTTCGATTTCTTCTTTCTGAAACACCATTAAGTTGAGGTGTTCGTAGGGGAGTCCATTGGGATAAAATTCTATTCTCTCTAAGATAATCCATGAACTCATTCGAGAGGTACTCTCCTCCTCGGTCGGATCTGAGATTTTTAATACTTTTACCTGATTGCTTTTCTACTTCACTCCAGAATTCTTTGAACTTTTCAAAAGATTCCGACTTATGTTTCATTAGATATATATAACCATATCTAGAATAATCATCTATGAATGATATGAAATAGATAAATCCACCTCTTGCTGAATAATTCATGAGTCCACATACATCAATGTGAATTAATTCCAATATACTAGTGGCTCTTCTCTTTGGTTTGCCTGTAAATGGCCTTTTGGTCATTTGACCTATCAAACGAGGTTCATAAGTTGGATAAGGTTCAACATGTAAATGGTTTAAAGGACCATCATTTACCAATCTGTTGATCTTATCCCAATTGATATGGCCTAATCTGAGATGCCATAAGTATGTTGGATTCACAAAATCTCTACCTCTTTTCTAAGGCTTCACACTTGTATACTTATTATCCTCAATGTTATTAACAGAATTGAATATAGGATCAAGATAATAAAGACCATTAGACAATGTGCTAGAAACAATAAAACTATTATTGTACTTGATAACTACAGTAGTATCAAAATGCACTGAATAACTAAAAGAAATTAAACTAGAAACAGAAATCAAATTTATGCGCATGTCTGGCACATATAAACAGTCTTTCAAAACTAAAATCATATCTAAATCAAATTCTAAAACATAAGTCCCGATAGCGATCGCAACAACACTTACTTCTATTCTCATCCTTATATTGACTTCCCCATCACTGAGCTTTCTGCTCTCCTGAAACCCCTGTAACATATTACAAATATGTGAGGTAGATCCAGTATCTACACACCAATAGTTAGAGGAATCAATAATGAAGTTGGATTCAATGATGAAAGATTCGAACATACCTTCCAAAGGTTTGTCCTTATGGGATGCTAAGTAAACATGGCATTGCCTCTTCCAGTGACCTGGTTTCTTGCAATAGAAGTAGACATTCTGATTTTTATCCTTATCCTTCTTCTCAAAAGATGCTTTCTTGTTCTTTCCTTTCTTGCCTTTGAGGAACTTGGAGAAATTGGACTTCTTCTTTTTCTTGTCCAGCTCCTTTTGCCACATATGCAAAGAGCTTAGTACGCTTCATAAGGTTTTCAGCTCCTTGTAACATGTTTAGGAGCTCTGGCAGAGCAGTCTCCAACTTGTTCATGTTGAAATTCAACACAAATGCAAAAAAGGATTCTGAGAGAGAGTTTAGGATCGTATCCGTTTGACTCTGTTGATCAAGATCTGCACGAAGAGTCAAGAGTTCATTAATGAACCCCATTATCTTGATGACATGCTCCCGAACTGGGCTACCATCAGACATCCTGGTTCCTATTAGTCTTTTCATAGCCAACTGCCTAGCAGTCCTATTATGTTCCCCAAGCATCTCCTTGAGATTTTTCATTATGTCCTTAGCAATACTGAAACCCTCGTGCTGCTATTGAAGGACATTCGACATAGATGTAAGAATGTAGCATTTGGCCAAACTATTTGACTCATACCAATTTGAGGCTTTCTCAACCTGCTCCGGGGTCTGAATTACCTCATCAAATTCTGGATAATCGGAAGTGAAAACATAAGCAATCTTCTGAGAGATTAGCACAATGTGAAAGTTTCTTTTCCAATCCACAAAATTAGAACTAGTCAAACGATTCTCTTCTAGAATCTTGGAAAGGGGATTCATGGCAATCTACAAAATAAAATAAAGCATAAACAATTACATTATTTTTCACACATATATTCATCGGATATTTGGGATTTTTAAATCTGCGATGATCCTCTCATCTTTCTTCAAATTTCATAATTCCCTTCATTATATGAAATTAGGAAATAAACTTTTTATTTTAGATGAGTATTAGAATCCTTATAATACACATGTAATCTTCCATTTTAGGATAGTACTACACATGAAATATAAGGTGAACAATAATTATCCATCACTGAACATCTCATGCATAACTCTTTATGTAAATCAGTGATTCCCAATTTTCTTGCGACCTTCAAGGACAACATGACTATCACTATTTCAGCCACCATGTTTCCTTGTTTAAGTGAAACCTATTATTCTGGTTCATCATATGATCAAGTAAGGTTGTGCACCCATTTTAGTTGACACTCCTTATCAAGTCATACACAAACTTATCTACAATAGAAATAAGGCTCTAGGAGTTTAATTCAGACTGAATTATGTCAATACATTTTGGCAAGACAAGACTCAAGCTAATTAATTCATAGTCTTATTGATAATGGAAGGTCATAGGATTAATAATCTCATTTAGTATCACTTACTATTTTTCTTGAAGGGAATAAATAATCATGCATAAACATCATATAAATATTCATCATATGAATTATGAAAATTTTCGATAACAGGATTATTAAGGAGTGATTAACTCTCACTAGCCCTTACAGGGAGTTTTGATCACTAGGGTTTTCACCTTATGGTCAAAACCTACTCATACCTATAACCTTAGGGTATTTGGATGTCAGTTTAGTGATCCATCTTACTTATCAACCTTTAACAACACTTAATGTCTTTTTAGACATGATTATCTAATAATCTTGTAAGCAAAGATTTTACGTAAAAATCTTCACATGGGTTAAAAACTCCATGTCCAAAAGAGTACTAGTAATGTGTTGTGTCTAAATATAAACAATTTACAGTTGTGTCTAAATATAAACAATTTAAAATTAAACACAACTCATTAATAAGGGTATAATCCAATTATCCTAAATTATCATAAAAAAAACAATAATCACAATTATCTAAGCTTCTGAGCTTAAAAGAAATATTATTAATCATCACATGAACAATAATTTTATAATTATAACAATATTATAATCTCACAATGGGTTCACAAAAATCATATGACCTTATTAATTACAACAAGGGAATAAAATAGAGCCCTACAACTATTAAAGATCTCCTATCTCGCAATGGTTCTCCGGGAAACTCCTTCAGTTCATTTACTCCACCAAAAATCAACAACCCTATTCTAAAATAAGAAAAGGGGGAGGAGGAGGGGGAGGAAAAGAGAAAGAGGTATGATTTGTGAAACCCATCCAGCACATACAATAATAATTAGTTATCATGATAAATATAATATATTATTATTTTATGCTAGCCTGGGGATCTCGAGAATAAATTAAACAATTTAATTTAACATACTAAAAAGGATCTCTAAATCCTTAAAGGCTTTAACCAAATTTATATCTCTATATACCTATTCTTATTTAAATTTCTAGAGGTTTTGAAATCATCCAAAATAAAAATTAGTATCACATTAATTTATAAGGGCTTGATTACTCCCTCAATAACTAGAGGGGGATCCCTTAAACCCTAGGATAGAGATTATTCAATAATCAAGAATCTAAAAAGATTCATCTCCATGGGGTGTCTGAAATTTATAGGGGAGTATATCTTGATATAAAAAAATGATTAAAAATTTTAAAATCAAAGAGAAGCATAGCCAAGGTTTTGATACCACTGAAAGTATACCTCTTTTTAAAAACAGTTCTTGGGGGCATACATCGAATCCCAAGATCTGACTAAGATTCTAATTGAGTTTATTCAATGAAAGATAAAAACAATAATCACCTTTGCAACTTTGATATTGATAAGTCAAATCCACGTTAGTACAATACTTGCAAAACTTCGCAAGTGTAAAGTCTCATTCGCGATTCAGACGAACCTTCTTTTTCATTTAAAGATTTCCTTTAATGAAAGTTAATGGCTCTTCCAATTCTAGCTCTATGATTTTTGTTCTTTTCTTGAATTCAAGATCCTTTCTTGATTAACAAGATTGATTCTGCTTTTGTTCAAGATCCAAACTAGGATCTAAAGAAAAGAATATGAGAGTTTGACCTTACAACTACCACAAGAAGGAGAGGGGGGCGTGAGCTAGAGAAAAGGGAGAAGAAAAAACATTGGGGAGTAATTAACTCCAAGGGGTGGACGTCCCACCCATTATATAGAGTCCTTAGATTGCTTGCAATCCAAGACTCTTCTCCCTTATTCTAATCCAATTAAAATTCCTCAAAAGATTCATTAATGATAATTCCCAATTAATTAGGATTTATCTTAGAAAGAAACTAACCTTATCCATTAGTAACAAACCAATCTTATCCTTATCTATTAGGATAATTAATTAGTAACTAACTAATTGTATCCTTATCTATTAGGATAATTAATTAATAACTAACTAATTTATTCTCAATTAAATAGGGATTCTTTAATTAGCAACCAAGCAATCTAATCCCTATCTAATAGAAGATAAGATAACCTAACTAACTAACTAAAGAGATAAGGCTCCACATGAAGTGGGCGTCCCACCCTAGGTGGGTCCCACTTCCACACGCCCTTTTTGAGTTTTAAACCCTTGTTGGTCAAGTTTTGATCTTTATCAAAATCCCCTATGGGTCCTACCCATATGGTTAATCACATCCTATATGATTTCACCTATTAGTGCTTCACTATACCATATAGTGATGTACTTAGATAAATTAATTAATTTAATTAACAATTAAATTAAAAGCTTTAAGAATGTTCTAGTGTGTGGGATCTAAAGGGATCTCTTATTTCCTATTGTGGGACCAAGTGCTTAACCCTTTTTGGTTAAAGCCTTGTTACTAGGAAACACTTTCTTATAACACCATTAGGATCATAGAATTTTATCTATGTCCCTAAACTTCCACCAATCACAATAATGTCCATTAACACAATGCGACTAACCCCCAAAAAATAGAGAATTACTTGCAGGTCTTTCTATTACAAGATTTGTTTACAGATGCGTCATTCCACTTCTAATATTGTTATAAGCTTACGGGACAATATCTTATACTGTCTGTAATCCCTAACTAATAAGAACCCTTTCTCTTTGATACTTTTAGTCAATCTTGGACTTTCAAAACTATTTTTAGAAACTCTTTAAAAGAAATAATTATTATTATTATATTTCTTTTATATATAAAAATAAACTTCTTGATAAAACCATTTCATCAGTAAATACTAGCGCTTAGGGGCGGAGCCAGGATTTTCTAGTAGTGGGGGCACGTGGTGATTCATAAAAAATGGTAGTAATTGTCGATAGATTTGTAGAAAATTATTAGGTTGGTACAAAATAATCTTATTCTAAGGAGGATGGGGGTTCGGGGCGTAGGCCCCGAAAAATTTTTTATGACCAAGTTTTTGGGGCATTTCGCTCATATATTTTGTACATATCTTACTATTATTGTTTCTCCTTGTTTACACCCTTGGCCCATGACCATATCGAGTCAAATAATTAAATAACATGCTATAAAAGATATATTTTGTTGTTAATAGTTCAAGGAACATTGCCCACTTGCCTCATGGCTATACCTATTAAATAGTTGAAAAACATAGTATAATTATTTAACCCTGGTCAAGAATTTTAAATCTTAGGGTTAATATTTATTATTAATTTTTTTTTAAATAGTGTTATATTATTGAACCCCAAGGGTTAGTGAACCTTAACCCAGTTAATAAAGGTCAAAAGAGCCATGTGTTGACTTGTGGGAGCGATTGAACTCCCCCTGAGTTCATGTCCCCACATTCCCAAGGCGAGATCGGATTACAGCCAATCGTGATTGGACTTGGGAACAATTCAATCGCACCCACATGTCAACACGTGTCCTTTTTAACCCCTATTAGACATGATTAAGATTCACTAACCCTTAAGGTTCATCAATCTAACCTTGATTTTTTATAGAAAAATTTAAACCCTTGGGTTAAAATTTCTTAACCCTAAGGTTAATTTTTTTTAATATCTTATTTAAAAACACAATGTTAGATTGTTGAACCCTATGAGTTAATGAATATTAACTATGGTTAATGGGGGTTAAAAGGGACACGAGTTGACCTATGGGTGCGATTGAACTCTCCCTGGGTTCAATTGCGATTGGTTGTGATTCGATCTCTCCCATGGCGATGTATGCGTTAAAAAAAAAAATTTCAAAAGTTAAGTGGGGGCACGTGCCCCCACGGCCCCCACCTAGCTCCGCCCCTGCCAATGCTGGTTTTCAAAGTCCGGTTTGACAAGTATCAACTTAATATAAATTACTCTAGAAGAGTAGTGGAATTCTTGTTGAGCGTACACACACTTCTTCTAGTATAGCATACATAACCCAACAAACCCGTATTCAGTCCATTGTGTTGGACATTGACGATTAGTTACATCAAAGCTATATAGGCAAATATTAGAGAAGATGTCGACCTCTCAGGTTAAGGACAATCTGTCAAATAGACTACCCTAAACATACAGACAATATATTTCTAAAGGTATCCACTGAGCGATCCAGTTGCAATATTTATATCTACATCTTAGTCAAGAGACTCTTCTCTTAGTGATTGAGATTCATCACTCCATTATATGGAACTAACAATGTGTAAGTTAGTAGGAATACATTGTCGAGATGTATCTTGAATAACTTAGAACAATTCTAGGTCTACAAGGAACCTGAAAACCATATATCCTTAGCAATTAGTTAAAAACTAATTGGATGGTTTTCCTACAATGTTACCTAAGGGACAAAGTAGTCTTATCTAATGAGATACTTTTAATATGTTACCCAATGCAGAAGACAATGTGTGAATGTAAAATATGCTTTTATTGATTAAGTAGACTAATACAATTACGGAATGGCTTTTGTAGGCATATATGTCTAACAATTCCCTTCTGGGCGACCTGCTATCGTGCCTCCCCATCAGCTTTACTCAGTTGATTAGTACCCATGAACCCTTTCTCGAACATAACTGGGGCCTACTATCAGCTACTCACCATTACCATTATTTTACATTTACATCTTTACTTTCATTGATTCCCATTACTTCTTGTATACTTTACTTCTTCTTTGGATACCCATACTTTAGCAAAATCTCGATCATGCACATACATGTGTCTGTGTAGCAACTGTGAATAATATGGTAGACAAAAGGAAACACTTTAACATATAGCCAATACTTTACCCTTTCATTAGCAATAGCCCATATACACATAGTCCACACAATTCTAATTACATCGAAACATATGGTTTTCCTTTTGGTTTTCCTAAAACATTATGTCTTTTATCATGCTTTTCATCTTTGAATCATAATATAAAGAACATCTAAGAAAACAGAATTATCTACCCTTTTTATTCTTTGGTTTAAGGCATAGCATCATCACAAAATTAACTAGTAGGATTTCCTACTAGTTCATAGCACAAATCAAAGGTTTTTATCTTGATTTACAATAAGGTTTATGACATTAAAATCTAGTAGAGTGTATCTACCTTTCAAGACCGATTCCCTACGGTCATAGCGCTTAGAAATGCCAAAGGATCAAGATCCGAGCTTGAGAAGGCACGAAGAGAGTGAGATCCGGCCTCTGAGGAGCGACACCAACTTTCATTGTTGCTCTCAGTTCAAACCCTAGCAAATCCTAGCTTCTCCCTTCTCTCTCTCTCTTCTCTTTCCCTTCAAAGCTTAGTAGCTCAAACCCCACGAATTGGGGTTTATATAGGTTGTTTGGGTTTGGCAAAACCCCAAAACAAACCCCAAAATATCCCAAAAGCACAAGGGAGGTCGGTTACAGGCAAAATAAGGAGGTTCGGTCGACCGGATATTGCACTCAGTCGACTGGACAGCTTAGGGGGTTCTGAAAAAAACTCTCATACAAAAAAATGCGAACACTGATCGACCGGATGTTCATTCAGTCGACCAAATGAAGCCTGGCCAACCGGATTGGATGTTCAGTCGATCGGTCATGCCCTGTTTTTCCCTCGCTTGTTGTTTCAGCCATAACTTTTGATTGGCTTATTGGATTTAGGCGATTCAACTTGCGTTAGACTCAAAATTCAAAGGGGAACAACTTTGCGTCTATGTACAAATCCTAATTTTAACTTATTAATGGTCTAAATAGGCCATAACGTTGATTGTTCTTGGTCTTGGTACGAATTAGCAAACCAGCCTTCGAAAAACTGACGTTTGACCTAACTTCGATTCATAATCTGGAAAAGTGTTAAACATGAACATCAAAGAGGGTTTCAATATCTTTCTAATGGCTCAAGAATCATTCAATTCTGATCAGCGGTGACAAAACTAGTGTTAGACATTATGCCCTGAAAAGTCATTTAGATTGTAAGATCTTATTAATGAGATTAATAAAGACATTTTCTTTATCTATTGTGAATTCATTATGGGTAATTGACCATGATCATGAGATGATCTATACGATATGAGATATCGACTAAGGTCCCTAGGATATATTGTAGGAAAGCTATGTGATAGGTATTGGACTATCAAGGTAGATATAGATTTCCAGTTCCTTATACCTTATAAAGTCACAGCTATGGGTGAAGCCATAAATAGTAAATTCGCGTATTGTACGCGAATTATACATGAATAATACTTATAACGAATCATACGTATAATTCAACCATATTAATCAAAACTAAGTAAACATTTGCGAATTTTTTAAGTAAGATGAATTTTACGTGAATTGTTCACGACTAATTCGCAAATAATATATATATATATATATATACAAACCCGTAAGATAAATCCCAAATCCTCTTTCTTCTTTCTTGCATGCGCACGTAACTCTCTTTCTTCTGATTTCTTTATTTTTCTCAATCTCTAACCTTAGTCCCAATCTCATTGGCCGCAACATCACTAATAGTCATCAGCCACTGGTCATGAAGCACTCATTGGCAATTACTTAGTCCCCTCATTTTACCTTGGTCTCTTTTTCTCTCTAAATTTCAAACCCTAACTATTTCACAATCGTCACTTGTCACAATAGAACAACCAACCGCCAGTAGTTGAGGACCGAGTATCCGACTTTATAGTATTGTCAACACCAGCAACTACCACTCTCCCTTCCAAGAGCGACTCTCTCTCTCTTAATCTCCAGTCTCCCTTCCACGTTCGACTCTCTCTCTCTCTCTCTCTAATTCTCCAATTGCAGTTCTTTTTTTCATTTTCTGTAATATGAATTAAAGATTTAATGCATTCTCTTAGAAATTTTATATATGTAATTGTATATATTTAGACGAATTTTTCAACAAATTATTGAGTATTGGCCCGAATTATACTCGAATTAATTATGTACCGTACTTTTGACATTCTGCGTTTTTTTTGCCGAATTTTTAATCGAACTATTGAATGCAAATTCTGAATTATACTCGAATAATTTCCATACCGAATTTTTACCGTACACCGAATTGCTAACTATGGGTGAAGCTGAACACTTCACTTATATGGATGCCACAATGCTAAGATGTTCTCAATGGTTGAGATATAGTTTGATCTCAAACTATTGTAATGGAGACTGCACATCAGCATATGGGTGCTTAAATGTACACTGACTGATTGCACACAATTAGAGACCTCTTGCATAAACATACTATCAGATAGTTGGTCTCTCATTCACATTGAATAGTTTCGATGATCCTTAGAACTGATGAGTTCATTTATAACTGAGCAGGTAATCTGACTGTTTTGATTGCACCAAAGTACTCTCTACCTGAGGGACTACGATATGGTGACAGTTGGATAATCAGAAAGCTATTCGAGTCATGATGAATTTCAAACAAGAAATTCATGCTCATTAAATTGAGAGATTATCCAAGTTTCGGGTAAGACAGTCGATTAAGCTTAAATCCTGTGCAAGTGATTTTGAAATCAAATAAGTATGAAATATTTTTTTTTAAAAATATATTATACTTAATAAAAGTTTTTTTCAAAATGTTTTACATGAGAAATAGTTTCTCATGGCTTAATCAAATGTCATGGAAACCCGGATGATGTACAATGGGCTATGAGTTAGATCGTATATTAATCTCGAAGGCCCATTAGGGATAATGTTATTGGAATGATCAATCGAATTAAAAAGTTCATGTGGTGGAATCCTTTATTGGTTAATGTTCTTACACTGGGATTCAATTACAACATGAATGTCTCACATCACTTGCAATTCCGATGTTATTCCTATTTAAGGGTCAATGGGATAACATCGAATAAGTCAGAGTTAGAATGTCCCAGAGCAATCTGTGGAGATGCTCATAAAAAGAAATACAAGCTCAAATAATAGATTAAATGTTAATCTATATTTAAATGATTAAATGTTAATCTTTAATAAATAGTTTAAATGTTAATCTATGGCTTAGATTAAATGTTAATGTAAATTAAAGGATAATAATAATTATTATTTAATTAACCCAATATAAGGGGATATGGGTTTGACCCATATCCATAAAACCCATCATAAATGGACCTTCTTGGTAGGCCCAAGCCTATGGGATTGATTCCCTAAGGTGGGCGCCCCTTTTCAAGATCCCTAAGGGTTAGGGAGTTGATTAGTAGATAATTATTAATTAAATTAGTCCTAATCTACTGAGATTAGATGCATTTCTTGGAAAACAAGAAAAAAAGAGATAAGGATTATCTTTAATCCTTTCTTGGAGTTCAAGACTCCCTCAAGCTCACACGCCTCTCTAGCTCACGCCCACTTTTGGTGTTCTAATTTGATTAGAATCCCTATTGTTTAGGGATTTGATAATATCCCTAATAGTTAGGGAGTTAATTAGAATTCCTAGAATCTAGGGAATTAGTTACATCTCATTAATTAAGGAATCCTTTTAGGAAAAGGAATCCTAAATTAGAGAGTATGTTATAACTAATTAGTTATGGATAAACATTGAGTTTAATTCATTATAAGAATTATTATTATTTAGTAACTCTTAAGGGATAACTACTAATTGGATTATGATAGGGATAACTATCAAGTTGTGGATAAGACTCACATCTATATAAGCCAATACCCATACCGTGTGGATTTTAATGATTCATTATTCCTCCTCCCCAAACCGTGAGCTAGAGAGAGAAATCCCTCTCTAATTTTTGTGAGCTTCAAGGGTGACTCCAAGTTGATTTTAAAGGCAAGGATTTATGAACCCTAAGGTTTTGTGAGATAGAAAGTCTACTCCAATAATCTTATTTTCTTTATTCTTCAATATCAAGCATAGATTCAAAAGCTTCGTGGGGATAGCGAAGATTGAAGATCGAGCTTTGATTATTTCTTCGAGAAATCTCTACAAAGAGTTCTAACGGTCCATCCTGTTTTGTGCTTCACCGGTGAACATCATTCACTGAGGCAATTCTCTAAACATGTAGTTAATATTATTTGTTATCTATGGTGTAAAGATCTTCGGGATCTAGTTTTCCGTATAAATTTTTTATCTAGATTCCTTTCAACTAGAGTTCCCTAAAGTTGAGGGTATGTTAAGACATACCTCTTCTTTTCACACTTAGAACACTTAAGAGTGCTTTCACACTCTCTCACCTTGGGTTCAACACACTACTCACGCCTCATGACTCATCCCCCCATAGGTTTTTAACCCACCTAGGTGATCATTGAACACACACCAGCATGCATGGGAGGCCCCGACCTCTTTATGCTTCGCGCACTAGCACTATTCACCGCACTAATCATCGCACAACAGACTCGGGTTCCGAGGTTCTACAAAAACAATGCCTCTGTGACATTGGAAAACTTACCTCAATCAATTAATGGACCTTTAAATCAATTAATGGACCTTTAAGGGTAGCCTCTATGAACCTCTATGGGGCAATAAAGTGAGCCTTTGAGAGATTGAAAATGGGCCACTATTGACCAAGAAACAATTCCTCTAATGGGATGAGAAAATAAGACTTTATTTGCGATGAAGATGTGCATAATGTTTGGGGTTCAAACTACCCCAAAACACATTGAAATTTGTGTATATGAGATACATAATATCAAATTTCAAGCAATTCAAAAAAAAAAAATACTAGGGAGGGAAAGGGGGGAGGTTATCAAGAGAGATAGAGGCTTTGCGATTTCCAAAAGAAGATGGGTACTTATTAAAGAGAGAATATAGGGGAAGTGCATGCACCATCATGATAATAATCACTTATGTGGTGGCAGTTAAGGTCGGCAACAAAGAAGGTGCCGAGTGGAGGATCCTGCAGCAAAGAAACATGGATAGCGATAGTAATCAAAGTACAAATAACAATGCAGTCTTCATATTCCTTTGCTGTAACACAATCATTTTATTTAGTCCCAGCAAGTTACAGTACCGCCGGCCAGAAAAAAAAATCATGAAGGAAATATCAAAAAGGTAGATAAGGACCGATAGACTTGCTCTGATACCATTATAGAAAGTTAGTTTATTGAAATTCATTTCTTTGTCTATAAAAAAAAGATGTTCAGTTAGAGATTTGCAAACTTCCTACCATAGGTAATTAAATCCAATAAAATAAGGTTTTCTTTGAAAATGACACCCTTTAGATATATTACTTCAATCACAAATTGCTTCCTTAATAATCTTGGAACTAATCAATGGTGTAATCCAAACAGCAAATTTCCAAATGCTGAGGCACTGATGTATCAGATCGAAGTACAGAGAAGATTGCATGAGCAACTTGAGGTACATAGACCATCACACACTTCAGTACTATAGTCTTTATCATTCTTGATCTCCTCGGTCTTTAATACTTGCACAATTTATACAACTTTTTTTCGAGTCCTCGGTCTTTAGTTATTCTTTCATGGAGTCGAGCTAATCGTTTGTGAACAGGTGCAAAAGAAACTACAGATGAGAATAGAGGCCCAAGGAAAGTATTTACAAACGATATTAGACAATGCACAAAAGAGCCTTTCATTCCATATGAATTGCGAAATGAATTGCGCTGGAAGTCTTGAAGCCACAAGAGCCCAACTAATTGACTTCAATTTAGCGCTCTCAGGTCTGATGGAGAATGTGACTCAGGTCAATGAAGGAGAGATGAAGAAAGAAGAGATAACAGGGAAGAGCATATTGCACCGTGTCCATAACAAATCCCACGGTTCGGCGTTTCAGCTTTACCAAGTGGGAGAGGAAGAAACTAAGAAAGAGGTCAAGCTTAAGGTCGATGGAGGTTCCCCCTATTTTGATTTGAATGCTAAAGGTAGCTGTGAGTTCCTTACCTCAAAAGGAAGTGAGTTGGAAACCAAGATGCCTACACATAGGAGATAGGACTATAAATTTATAATCTTACTTTTCACATGCATGGAGGTAAATCTGTTTATCACCCTTATATGTAGAAAGTTCTGTTTCAGGGTATGATATGACAGTCACACTTGAGATGAGAACTTTTCCTTGGTCATCCAAGTGAACGAAAACAAAAATTATCTTTCAGAAATTGAAAAAAAACAAAGGGTATCTCTCCTTCCTTGATATGACATTTAGATGACTCAAATATCCTTACTAATGTTGTTTGACTATAAGCTTTAACTAAACCCATTAGTGTATTATGTTCTTTTAATTAGTCATTAGTCGAGGTTAGACCATTTTTCATGATCACATATTTAACAGTGATATTACCAAAATACCCCCATAGACTAGGAAATTACAAAAATACTCTTAATGTTTAAAATTAGAAATTTAGAATCGCTACACTCTAATAATCGATTCTTCTACAAAACCTTGTGTGCTCGACGTAATCCAAATAGCATAGATTCTATCAAGTGCGAGGATGGATCCTACACTCGGGATCCTGACCGCATTAAAATGCACCGGTTGGACTATTTTTCCACATTATTGGGGTCCAATCATCTCCTTGGTATGAATCTGGAAGACATTTCCCCGAGTTATCTAGATGATGGTGACAGAGACCTTGCTATTGCTTCATTTTCTAGAGCGGATATAAGAGAGGTGGTGTTTGGCTCAGACGAAAAAAAAAAGAAGCTCCTGGTACGGATGGATTCATGGCCTGCTTCTTTTAAGTTCGTTGGGAAATTGTGAAGGCTGACCTCAGCCTGATTCGCGCTATCCTTAGCTTTTTCTCTAGCTCCAGATTAGTTCCAGAGATGAACTCTACTCTTATCTCGCTAATTCCTAAGATGGAGCATCCAGAATGCTATGCTGATTTTAGACCTATTTCGATTTGCAATGTTGTCTACCGCTTTAAATCTAAATTATTGGTAACCAGACTTGAGTCTCTGATGGCTAAGCTGGTGAATGCTAACCAATCGGCCTTTGTGAAGGGTCGGCGGATCTCAGATAACATGCTATCGTGTCAGGAGCTTCTCATAAATTATCAATTGAAGCATGGCCATCCTAAAGTGGCTATTAAAATTGATATCTGGGAGGATTATGACTGTCTCTTGGCATTTTCTGGCTTCGATTCTTCATTGCTTTGGCCTTCCCTTCAGACTTGTTTGTTGGATTATGGAGTGTGTTACCGGCCATAAGTATTTTGTTGTTATCAACGGCGAGTTGGTTACTTCCCAGGTGGATGAGGCCTTTGGCAAGGCGAACCTATGTCCCCCTATTTGTTCATGCTTGTGATGCAGGTCCTCTAGAGTATGTTGAATCAGGAAGCCATTAGAGGAAGCCTAATTCCCCACCCACATTGCAGACAATATTATGATTCTTTGTGTTGGTGATATAATGTCAATCTCCGCTATTGCTTCTGTGTTACAACGATTTAAAGTATCTAGGCTCGAGGTAAACTACAATAAATTTATCCTTTTCTTAGGGAATGTTGATACTCGTCGGTCCCGTCTTATGCAAGATCTTTTTGGAACTAAGCAAGGTGCTCTTCCTATCAAATACTTGGGATTACCCCTCTACTACTCGCATGCGGCGTACTGATTGTCAGCCCTTAATTGAATGTTATATAATTTATCCACATGCATAGAGCAATTAAATATGGTCCTGCAGATAAATGTGGACCGGGTTAGAATTCTTACTCAATAGCGGAAGACCCGGATCCTTCGTCGATTCGTTACACTGTCACGTTCCTCTTTAGCCCCCGTGTACGTCCTGTTTACATAAGGTAAGGGTAGCTAAGATCGAGTTTCCCCTTTGCGATTCCACGGTTCAAATCCAAGAGAGAGAACTTGGATATTCTCACAGAGAGAATTTCCTTTTTCTGAGAGATAAGAGAATTATTGAAGATGATATATGTATTCTTCTAATAAGGAATTGTTTTATATATAATAGTCTCCCACTAACTCACAACCTCTTAGAAAGTTATCCATATTATTATGTTAGTGGATAACATGAAGGTTATCTGTCAGATTCCCTACATGGACTATCCATCTGGGCTCTCATGACCCGCAACCCATGTGGGCGGATCAAAAGCTCGGGTCAGAACCTACCCGACCCATAAATTCCTAACAGATCGGATAGCCAAGCGCATCTCATATTGGAAAAACCATTGGCTGTCTTATATATGGAGGTAGGCTCAAGCTTATTAAAAGTGTGTTCAGCAGCTTGCACCTTTATTGGTGTAGCGTTTTTATGCTGCCCCAAGCAGTGGTTTCTACTGTGGAAAGCTTGCTGTCCTTTTTCTTATGGGCAGGTCTGAATCGCCAATAAAAGGTGGACAAAGTGGCTTGGAGTATTGTTTGTGGTCCTAAAGAAGAGCCCTCGGTCTCAGGCAAGTGAAAGATTGGAATCATGCTGCCTTTCTTAGGCGGGTTTGGGAGCTAGCTAACGTGGAGAAATCTCTCTAGACTGATTAGTTTCGTATGAAACACTTGAACCACGACTCGATTTGTACTATGAAAGCTCCTTACTCGCCCTCCGGAGTATTTTAAAAGTGAGGCATTTAGCGGAGAATAGCTAGTGTGCCTCACTTCATCGGCAACCACAAGGATACTCTCCTCTCGCTGGACCCATGGCACCCAAGGGGTATTCTTTGATGCCTGGGTCCTATTGTGGACTCTCACCACCTTGAGATGCACCGGAATGATAAGGTGGATATCCTTTGGCATGAGCATGGTTGGAGATTAGAGCTGCCTCGAGTCCCTGATTCTTTGAAGCTTGGGAGGAGATTCATGAAATTACGGTGTTGGGCGACTGAGCAGATAAGAGTTATTTGGACTCCTGCAACTTACGGTCAGTTCTCTATTAAGTCGATTTGGAAGAGTTTCCCGATGGGGTTTTTTCCTGATTGCCCCTATAGTTTACCTTTGTTCTTAAATTACCCACCTTTTTAAAATCCTTCTCATAATGCCCTTATGACTATTTTCTCATAATTCCTTACTTATAAAAATTCTGAAACACCCCTCCACTACAACTCACACTTAAACAATGATTTTTCTAGTTTTAAATAATAGATAGTGGGAAAAATGGTTATCTACATGCATGAGAGAACCTTCTTTCAATGTGCATGATCCTAAATATGTTTTCAGCAAACTCCTCACTACTTTCTATCAAAAGGTGGGTATTTTGAGAACAAAGGTAAACAGTAGGGGCAATCAAAGAAAACCCTGTCTATGATCTCGAAAGCCGACAATCTAATGGGCTGCTTTGCTTTGGTTTCCTCAGGCAATTCCTCGGCATTCTATGATAGCTTGGATAGCTATCAAATAAGCTCCAATCAGTAAGGATAAGTTGGTTCGGTGGGATAGATCTCCTTAGTAATGATTTATGTTGCCTATATGCCGGAATGAGTCAGTCTCATGACCACCTTCCTTTTCGGTCGATGCCCTTACATGATTGAGATATGGCAAGATCCATCCTTCTTCAATATCGCCTCCCACTTCGCGCTGGAACCCACTGCTTCACTGGTTTGTTGGTAAATGCATTGGAACTAGTCTCCACTAGTCCATCATAAGGAAGGTAGCCTTCAATGCCGTCGTGTACCACGTTTGGGCCGAGAGGAATATACGGACCTTCCGTAACGAGTTCCTATCCCGGAGTTTGATCATTGATGATGTCAGCACCAAATTGAATGCGGTTGATCTCCATGTTAGTGAAGATGCATGCGTTCAATCGGCAGGCTGCTAATTGTTGGGGACTGCAAATCCATTGGATTATTCCCACTATTAAGTGGGTTTCGTGGGTCCCCCCTGATTGTGGTAGTATTAAGATTAACTCTAATGACTCCTTTAAAAGTGATAGAGGTGGTTATGGGTGCATTCTTCGGAACGATAGGGGCTTTAGCCATTAGTGCTCTGGCGGGTATGAAAAAGGGCACTTCGGTTATCCGCTTTGAGTTACTGGCCGTTTTGAGAGGCCTTGAGACTGCTCTAGACCGAAACCTTCGTGAGTTCAGGTGGAGTTTGACTCCCTCTGGGCGGTTCGATGTATCAAATAAAAAAATAAAATAAAAAATAGATTTGCTTCTGAGGTTTGAGAGCTTTGAAATCTGCTATATATGCCCATTGTGAACCAACTGGGGCCGATTTCCTCTCAAAGCTCATCACAGTTGGTGGTGAATCTGTTTTGGTTCCTGTTTCCTCCTCCGCTTTCGAAGATTATAAATCTTGATGCGAGAGGCTGTAGGTATATCCAGTCGTAATTTCTTTTCCATTTATTTATCTGGTAGGGGTCTGCCTCCCCAGCTTACAGTCTCCAAAAAAAAAAAACATATTCACTCATAAGTAGAAATAACTTAACTGAAGTGCTTTAGATCCAATGCTCAATTAAAATCTCTATGTAGAAGTGGGAAGAAAAAAAGGGCCAGAATAATAATCATTATCAGCCAACTTGTATATGGTATACAAGAGTCAATTTGAGGGACATCCTTAAATAATGTAGACCTACAGACCCAAATCTCAACATCTATTCCATCAAAAGGAAATCAGAGTACTGAAGTGCGAAGGCCAGGAATAAGCACATTAAACACAATAGGAATGGCCGAAATGCAGCTTTACCCAGTCATCAGGGAAGTAGAACAACTTGAGCCCAAAGTAAGCCTGCTTGAAAGCAGTCTGTAAGAAAGAAATGAGAATGAGATGAGATTGCAAAGCACTTTTCAGCATGAACATGGCTGTGGTAGTTGGTTAAACCTGAGGAGTAGGTTAGAAGGAAGAGGTCCCCACAGAAGAGGAGTGTCCAGTAGCTTTCAACTCCTTGAGAGTTCCTGCCAACCAATCCAAGCCCTCATAAAGGCCATCTCCTCTAAGAGCACAAGTCCCTTGGATATGCCATCTTCTATTCTTTAAATCATAAAGACCTAGCCCTTCGCACACCTCCATCGGGGTCATTGCTCCTTTCTGAACAGGAGAAAATAAAATTAAACAAATAAATAACCAAGTACATCCAAGCCAAATTTCCGTGTGTGCGTGTGCGCTGCATGCACTACATATTCCATTAAAGTAATGATTTTCTTTACAAGATTATTAGTCGCCAAAATCAAAAAATGTATCATGTTCCCACTTCAAATTCAAATCTAGGAAGAAGTGAAAAAATCTCCTTGATTGTTGGGAAAAACTACTGTCGGATTAGTCAGTTATCTCAATAAATTGAAGTAGAATTTAACTATTGGTTTCTGAGCTTTCACTCTCTTCTACAGCCAAACAAATGATGTTTAGGATGAAAATTCCAATGGCAAGATGATAAAAATTAGCATTTAAACTCAGAAGGGCATGGCCCTTGCAGCTTTTCCATGGAATTCTAGGAGCTCATGTAAATGAAGTTTATGCACACAATTGAGAAATTGTTTTATCATGCCCTGCTTGGTAAGGACAATCAAGAATTTATTGACTGCCTTTATACAGAAATCTAGAAACATAATCAAAATCCCTGAGTTCCATCTTATTCTTGATCCAAAAAAAAAGTTCCATCTATTGTTACCAGAGTGACAGTGAATGCATGAAGTGGAAGGACGATGCCCAAAAAATATTACGAGAGGGAAAATTGTAACTTATCGAGAAACAAATGTTATAAAAGCTTAAAAGAAAACAAGAAATCACACCAAATAAAATTTATCCAATCGAGTAAACATTTGAGAAAGCACTAAAAGATCTTGGAAACTAGTGACAAAATCCTATGATACGATTAGGAAGAGTCTCCATTAAGAAGATTTCTGCCAAAACCCAATATTTAAGGGGGCAAACCCTCGAGTTCCAATTGTTTAAGCAAAGGAATAGATATTAGAATTATTCTATTTAAAATTGCTATATAACTACAAATGCACCGACTAGGGTTGTCAACGGAGCAAATTCGGAGCTGATAATGCTTTTAATATTAACAATTATCCGAAATTGCTCCAATATCCAACATGAGGACCATGCAGGGAGAGATCATTATGGAACAATCTCAACCACCCATAATTTTCATCCTAGTCCAAGACAAGAAATCTGACAAACACGTCCAAAATTCTTTTCCCTAAAAGTAACTCAAGGAAAAACACACTAAACCCTAAATTTCATTCAAAGAAGAAGAAAACCCCTTTCCTGATGATGATCTCCAAGCAACTTAACAACAATCTCATAAGCAAGAAAATTTTCAACAGTTGCAAACCACAACCTGTCATAAGAAAGATCCTAAAAAAAAAACAGTTCATGACACTGCATTACATATTAGATGATCGAAAAAAATGAAAAACTAAAATATTATCAGAAGCTTTCCTTGCTAAAATGAAGCTGTCCTTTGCTCAGAATGAAGCTTATCTAGCTAACATGTAAGTGAAGACGAAAAAAAATTTAATCTAAGAGACGAAGATGAAGAGAGGAGATGCAGATGCAAACACATAGACACAGAACCAGAAGGCCTTGGGGAGAGGAGAGGGCACGAGAGGAAGGAGATGCCAAATAGGTTAGTGTTAGGATTTGTTGTAAGAGCTTCTATTTATACTAGGTGGTAAAGTTACGTTAGTATCCTCATATAGGCAACAAAATTACAATATTAGCTAAAATTTTAGTAAAGGTTTATAATTGTATAAAGGCTATTTTTGTCATGTAAAATACAGTATATAATACTAATCGGTTGGATAATTAGCAAGGTGCCACCTTGATCAAGTGGTAAAGTCTAGAGGTGAACATACTCTAGGCTTGGGTTCAAGTCCCGCCCTCACTGATTTTCTCAAAAGGACTACATTATGTGTGTTGATGTTAATCCCCGATGGGACTTGGCAAGTAGGTTACCACTCTCAAAAAAAAAATGGGCTTACCTGGCAAAAATACCAACAAAGTTAATCCGTACGGAAAATTCCGAGTGGGTCAGTGCAGATACCCGAAGGGACTAGTCCTTGACTCGAAGGTTTTGGGACACCCTCCTTACAAAAAAAAAAAAGTGGATAATGCACTATCGGTATCCGCACCAAATATTAACGGATATGTAATTGGAAAGCTGAATTCGATCAACCAGATAGATAAATGGATAATTATCCACCAAATTGGAAACGGATTCGGATCAAAATTCGGATACAATCCAACTCCGTTGACAAGCCTAGCACCAGCTACTAATCTATCATTTTATAGCATAAAATCATATATTTAATACTCTATTAATTTACATTCCATCTTAAGGAATTTAAAATAACTGATGTCAAATAATTTCTAAAATCAAAAGATCCTGGAAACGCAAGTTCTTAGACCATTCCGCAGCTCTTCTTTTTCTTGACTGTAAGAATGCTTAGTTCTTATTATTTGACAATACAACAGCTACAGTTAGAATGAACTTAAAAAACAAGAACTAGAGAGATACAAAATTTATAATCTGACTAATACAACAACTCCACCTAGGGATGGCAATATGACCCAACCCCCATAGGGACCCCGACCCAACCTGCCCCTATAGGGGCGGTTTTTTTCAAATAAATCGGGGGCAGGGCGGGGACGGTATAAAAAATAAAGACCCGACTCGGTTTTGGGGCGAGGGCAGTTTTAGTATACCCCACTCCAGTGCCCCGCCCCGGAACCACTTTAATAAATAAATAAATAAATAAATATATATATATATATATATATATATATATATAAATAAAGGTAGTAGGGGCGGGGCGGCGCGGGGCCGGGGTGGGGATTTTATAAGCGGGGCGGAGCTGGTTTCACCAGATATAAGCCCCGATCAGGGGCGGCTTTATAATCGGGTCAGGGCCGGGGAGGTAGAAAACCGCCGTGCCCTGCCCCATTGCCGTTCCTAACTCCACCTTAACATAATAACTCTAATCATGCCAGATTGGCCACAAGGTGTTGCAGGACAAGCCATGGTGTATAAGATAGGATTGAACATGCCAAACTGATGTAGACAAATAGGGCTCTATGGTAAGCTAAAGAAGGCTAGAGAGGGACTGTTGGAGGAAAGAAAGAAAGAGTGAAGGATTGAAGAGGTATTAAGGGTAGGTTTATGGAGAAAGTTTTCTGGGACTGGAGGTAGGGGATGAGGGTCTGATTGGTGACTTAGGAAGGAAAAGCTTAGCAGAAAAAGTAATAAACGGAAGAAAATAGAGTAAGAAGAGGGGAGGATAAACTGAGTTTTACTAAGGTTTTCTAGGAGTCTTGCTAGTATTTAATGGAGTCTTAACATTAACAAAGAGATATTCAGTCAAATCTGAAAATCTCAAATGCTTACATGACTCATACAACTTGCTTTTCTAAATAATAAATAAAAAGAGATAATTTACATCCCCACTTCACTAAGATTGAGTTGAGACAATTTGATCTCCAAGAATGTACTCGATCTCTTGTGGACTGAAATTCGTAAGGCAACAATCGGATAGCTAACTCTCCCCTTCATAATCATCACAGTGATTAAAGTAAAGCAGTCAATTCCTCAACATTACAGATAGGGATGGAACCAAATTCTAGAGGAATTTTAGTAAATAAGCTACTCACCC
Source organism: Tetracentron sinense (assembly GCA_015143295.1). NCBI lineage: Eukaryota > Viridiplantae > Streptophyta > Magnoliopsida > Trochodendrales > Trochodendraceae > Tetracentron > Tetracentron sinense. Next base: position 26,515,134 of record CM026571.1, read on the forward strand.
AACCGCTTCAATACTTGAAATAGTCTCGCCTTTGTAGAGTGAAGTTTTTTATAGATGCCAAAAGTAAGCCTCTCTAGTCAGAGGTGAACCATAACCAACTTGAGAACCTTCGACATGCATCTGTTGCCCCTCATAGCTTTCACTACTAACTGTAATCCTCTTTTGTACTCATGTATTTCCCGAATTTGTTAAGCAAAAGAATAACCATCTCTTCCCTAATATGAGAAGTGATGGGTAATGGCACAAGATCCATGGGCTGTCTAGGCTTCAAACTGTAAGCAATTTCGAAGGGAGAATTACTCGTCGTTCGATTAACAGAGCTATTAAAGGCAAACTCTGCTTATATTAAGATGTCCCAATTTGCCACATGGTTACCTCCTAGGCAACACGATAGGTCACCAAGGCTGTGGTCAATGAATTCTGTATGGCCATCAATTTCGAGGTGGAATGCCTTTGAGTACTTCAGCCAAGTACCTAATGTGACCCACAAAGTGAATTTTACATTCTGGTCAGAAACAATAGACTTGGGAATGGCATGTAATCAAACCACCATGGAAAGAGTAAACCAGCTAGTAAAAAGCGTCAGAAGCCTTCTTAGATATAAAGTGAGCCATCTTAGAGAATCAACAACCACCTCATTGATAGCGAATTCCTTTTCGTACTTGGTACTCGACGTAAAAAATCCATGCTTATTTCTTCCTGTGGCCTGCCCAGAATTTGTAATGGAGTGTATAAGCCCGTATTTTTCTTTGAAACTGTCTAATTGGCCAGCCTAACATTGTTTGATGACTTATCACACTTCTCGCTTCAAGCTAAGCAAAAAGAATTAATCTTCTACCAATTCAGTAATCTTGCCATGGCCAAAGAGACCTAAACCACTCCAATGTATATTCCATATCACATTACCTCGTAAGGAAGCCCTTGGCAACCAAGGACAAGTTCCATCCAAATTTGAAAATCAACTGTTGGTCACCCGAACTGTCAAGAGGGTGGCAGAGGTCATGCCAAAAACTGCATCACAATCATAACAACGTTTCATCCCCTCTAACCCAATAGTGGTGCCAAACACTTTTGTCAAGATGAGAGCCTTTCTACTAAGAGCGTTAGCTATTTTATTGTGTCAGACTGTGTCGTCCTTTCATTAACAGTCAGGAAACTTTGATCGCGGCTATTAATGCCCCTAGCGTTGATAGGGAAAGTTTGTAGGTAAACTTTGTCTTTCTTTGACTAGATGTGAGTTTACTTTTGTTGATTTATATTTGATGATATTAGGGATTACGTTTCATTTTATGGAATTCATTCACGTTTTGTATAATGTATGCAATGAATCTTTTATCAATAGATGTAAATGAAATCTATTGGATAATCGATTATTCCATTTTTATGATTTATTATTAGGTTTTTTTTTTTTTTTTGAAAATAATTTTTTTAAAAAATTGGATTGAATCTTAATGATTTACGATTTGAGTCGAATTGGTCCTAAAACGATTTTACGATTTGATTATGATTTAACCACCTTGCACCAAACAATGTCAAGCATGCATTACCGCCACCAGTCCCAATATATACTCTAATATATTTATATGTATGTATGTGTAGGTATATGTGTGCATATATATGTGTGTGTGTGTGTGTGTGTGTGTATGTGTGTGTGTGTGATGTGCGTGTGTGTATGTGCATGAACGAGTGTTTATGTTTGTGTGAGTTAGGAAGTAGACCAATCATAGATATGGCCTAGGCCAATTATCCATGTGGTCGGTTGGCCCAAAGGCATACCACATGGATGAGAACAACACACATACATTACTTGTCCCAATATATACTACATTCTTACATATTTAATATATAATGTAAGTTAAGTAGAACAATGATAGATATAATTGATTAGAAATAATTTTTTTGGACAGCTAAGGTACTTGCAAGCAGGTCTTTTTTACCCAAGACTCATTGCTTTAAGGGGTTTCGAACCCAGGTTGTTGGTATTCCACAAATCAAACCTTGACAACTGAACAAGCATCAGTTGGTAAAAAGGAACATTGCAAGCCAGCATAAATAGAACGTTTAGAATCAAATGAGACATTGACGAGACAATGAGTCATGTGGTGTAAGTGTAACATGCATGCATATGCTGCAATCGGATGCATTTAGCATGCAAGTTGTGTTTACGGACAAAGACATGTGTGGTCTTTGTCCATCTGAATATGTGTGCGAGTGTGCACTTTTGCATCATGCATGTGTTCAAGAACAAAATCAAAAACCATTGATTTAACAGACCATGTCCTGTTTATTTGCGAACACCAAGATGACACTGTTCAGCATGAAGGGATCTCTAATGATGGCCTGAAAGGAAATAAACAGGTCAGCTCAGAAACTACCAGTAAGAGAAATAAATTCAATATACTGGTTCAGAATATAATACCTGAAACTCTGCCTTTGCTTTTCCAATTCTCTCCCTGTCCAAGGAATCGACAACATAGATCTGCATATACAGAAAATAAACATAGATCTGAAAATAATGAAAAATATAAACATAATTATACCCAAAAACCTACTGCCCCCTCCCAGAGAGGATTTTACTACATTTGTTTTTTTTGTTATCGGCGACTTTACATATATTATCGGTTAAAATAAAATTTTAACTTTGTGAACCTAGACTTATTCAAGTAAGGCAGTGTCTTGCCAAAAATATCAGACTAGCCCAACTTTGAACTTTTTGCTTCTGGTAAGCTCGACTCAGAGACACGATCTCATGTTTGCAGTGTAGTATGCCAACCAGTTGAGCTATATGCTTGATGCCACTTTGAACTTTCTTGAGATAAATGGAACAAAAATAAATTGTAACAATGTCCATCCTAGTTGTGTAACTGGACTAATTTACACTAGTTATTTTGGTATTGGGCCACGGGCACATAGTAACTAGTAACTAATAAACCATGAGAAACACACAAACAAGTAATATAAAAACATCAGTAATGCAAGAAAGGAAACAAGTGAGTAGCAAGAAATAGCATAAAATACATAATTTAATTGTTACCAGTCCGTCTGTATTGTTAAAGTAATGCCTCCAGAGTGGCCTTAGTTTCTCTTGCCCACCTACATCCCACACCGTGAATATCACATTCTTATACTGAACTTTCTCCACATTGAAGCCTACAAAAGATAAGAAAATATCTATAAGAGTAGCTTAAACCAAACTTCACTATAAGTCTGTAACAGCAAAAACTACAGTATCAATAGTCCAGAAAAATAATACAAGTAATAAACAGAATCCAAATAAAAATACCAACATCTGAGCAAGGAGGAATTATACAGTGTTAGAATGTAAGTAACAACAATTTGGGCTTTTTATGGCTGTCAAACTTGATAAGGAAAACCTCATGCATGGTACCACAAAACTGATAGGTGGTGAACTCAATAAATAATTTATTATGAGACGTGGGCAAGGTTCTAAATGTCGAGATATCGCTCGACATGTCGAGCCGTGGAAAAATTATATATCGGAGATATATCGTTTATCGGTGATTTTTGGAAAAATGGTAAAAATATTGGACAAAACATGAAATTTTACCGTAAAACTTCAAGAAATGTTAAAATAGATGTTGATACACCTTTTAGAATAAAAACATTTTAAAAAACAACAATGTACATAAGAGATGCAATGAGAAGAGAGCAAAGATGTGCCTTGCCGAATGACGACAATGTATGATTAATTCATGTTTCATTCATTTCTCAATAAGATGTGCTCTGATCTTTATGTTAATTGTAATATAATCAATTTTACTTCATTGGAACAAATATGTAAGACTATTTGATTCTCTCTTTTTTAATGATTATCTATGTTAATTGTTTAAAATTCTGGAAAAACTTATGAATGCACATTAAAGTTGATAATTAATTAAAAATTAATTTAGTTTCTAAAACTATTTGTATTTGCAAATGATGAGCTTAATATTTTTACAGGATTGAATCAATATGAAAGAGGAGGTGATGGTTAAATTCAGAGGCCCTGTATCAAGAGAAAAAGAAGAAGACTGTAATTTTAGTTGACTATGAAGTGGATGTAACTATGTAAAAAGAATTGGATGTAATTTTATTTTTATCTGGATGTAATTATGTAAAAAGAAGAAGACTATAATTTTATTTAACTATGAAGTTGATGTAAACAAGCAGGACCTCTAAGTCTATTGAGTGTTGTTTAGGTGATTACAAGTTTAATGTAATCAAACAAGGCCTCTATGTCTCAACGTTAAATTTTTTTTAATTATAGAAGATTATACAATTTTAGTTTTTTTTACAAATTATAGAAGATTTTTTTTTATCTACATGAGCTATGACCATTGGAGTGAGAGGGAGGTAAAGAGAATTGTAAATAACATTAGATTTGAAAAGTATTTTCAATAGCTTTAACCTTAATGGTTAGTGAATCTTAATCACAGTTAAATGGAGTTAAATGGGGGAATGTTAATTTTAAAAAATCTAAAAACCAAGGTCAGATGCTTTAATCATAAAGGTTAATGAATCTTAACCACAATTAAAGGGAGTTTTTTTTTTTTGATCAATAACAATGATTTTATTTTTTTATCGATAATCCACGAAATTGATTGAAAAGACGAAACACGGATACAGGACACAAAATATCAGAAAACTAGAGTTCACAAGACAAAAACTCAAAGCCTAACTGAGAAAAGAAATCCTGACACCGACGCTAAACACCAACCGAGATAACTCAATCCAAGACTCTTCGAAGCTCCTCCCTATCATCCTTTAATCCCGCCCACTCTAACACAGCGATCCGAGTCCGAGCACAAATCTACGCCTTAGAAGCGGACATACCCTCAAAAACTCTACTATTCCTCTCTCTCCATATTATCCAAGTGACGGCCCCTGGAAGCACCGACCAGATAGCTTCCTTAGCTTCATCCACACTGACCCAATCCCAACCTAATAGGAATTCCACGAAAGAAAGTGGAAAAACCCAGTCCACACCTAAACGGGTGAAAAAGTAACCCCACACACCAAATACCACTGGACAGTGCATTAGCAAATGGTCCACAGTTTCCTCCGCTTGGAGGCACAAGAAACATCTATTAGCCATGCTCCACCCACGATGTTGCAAATGGTCACAAGTTAGAATTTTGTTTAACGACGCCGTCCACAGGAAAAAGGAAACCTTAGAAGGTATCCCTAGTTTCCACACCTCCCGATAAGCAAACGACCCCGAAAATACCGGGCCCAAAGCCTGACCAAGAGATCTAACTGTGAAGCGCCCATGCCTGCTTCTCCCCCAAATCCTGCAATCCCTTATCCCCGCACCCGGAGAAAACGACCCTAACCTCTCCAACAACCGAGCCACCTCATCCATTTGCCAATCATTTAAATCCCGCCGCAACACCAAACACCATACCCCTACCTCACCCCTGCTGGCAAAACATTCTGCCACCGACGCATCCCTGTTAGAGGCTAGCTGATATAAATGGCCAAACTCATCCTTAAGCCTCGACTCCCCATACCACACGTCTTTCCAAAATCTCACCTCGGTCCCCTGACCCACTTTAAATTTAAAATACGGCACCACCAAACACGTCATCGACATGATCCCCTTCCAAAGACTCAGCCCATGAGAGCGCTTAACCTGCCTTGGGACCCAACATGACTCCTCCCCATACTTGGCTACAATCATTTCCCGCCACAAGCTCGATCTTTTAGCCCCAAAACGCCAAATCCACTTTTCCAACAACGCTTTGTTAATCTGCTTTAAGGACTTTAGGTTAAGCCCCCCCTACCTCCTTAGGCCTACATACTTGGTCCCAAGCTACTAGATGATATTTGAAAATGTCTACTTTCTCATTCCACAAGAACTGCCTCTGCATTCGCTCCAAAGAGACTGCTACAGACTTAGGCAAGGTCAAGATAGACATATAATAAGTCAGAATGCTACTCAAAGTACTCTGAATAAGAGTTAATTTACCACCTTTTGACAAAAAATGATTCTTCCAGCTTCCTAACCTCTTAGCACACCTATCCAAGACCGGGGCCCAAACTGCTTTGGATTTGAATCCTCCCCGTAGAGGCATACCCAAATATACTGACGGTAGAGCTCCCACCCGGCATCCAAAACAGTCTGCCAAATGGATCATATAAGGAACCTCTCCAACACCGACTATCTCGGATTTGGATAAGTTGACTCTTAGCCCTGACACCGCTTCGAAACAACTAAGAATGCACCTCAAGTACAACAAATCCTGCTGCGTTGCCCTACAGAAAATCAAAGTATCATCTGCAAACAGAATGTGAGATATCCGCAACTGCGCTGACCCTACCACGAAGCCTTCAAACGCTTCCCCCTCTGCCCTCACTAGCATACGGCTCAAGGCTTCCGAGACGAGCACAAAAAGAAATGGGGAAAGAGGGTCTCCCTGCCTTAACCCCCTAGAGCTGGGAAAAAAGCCAATCGAACTCCCATTCAGAATAACGGAAAAGAAAACTGAGGAGACTCATGATTTCACACACGTCCTCCACTTAGAACCAAAACCCATTCTTCCCATCACGTAATCTAAAAAGTCCCAGCTAACATGGTCATAAGCTTTCTCCATATCCACTTTACAAATGAGCCCAGGGTTTTTAGATCTAATCCGGGCATCGATGCACTCATTGGCTATCAAAATCCCATCTAAAATCTGTCTTCCGCCCACAAAAGCTCCTTGTTGAGGGGAAACAAGGGATGCCAACACTTTTTGAAGACGGGTAGCCAATACTTTGGACAAGATCTTGTAAATGCTACTCACAAGACTGATAGGACGAAAATCCGCAAGCTCCATCGCCCCCTCTTTCTTAGGAATTAACACCACAAAAGTGCAATTAATCACCCTATCAAATCGTCCCAAGTCAAATAGTTCCCGCATCACTTCCATAAAATCGGGCCCCACTATCTCCCAGCACTCCTAGTAGAACTCAATAGTGAACCCATCCGGACCTGGAGCCTTATCCCCAACCATGCTACGAATAACTCCAAGAACCTCCTCCTCCTCGAACGGCCCCTCCAACGACGAACTCTGGTCGTCAAACAATCTAGCAAACGGTAACCCCACCGGCCTCGGCCTCCACCTCTCCCTCTCTCGATACAACCCTTCATAATACGAGAGAACACTGTCTTCTATCTCACTTCGCTCCTCCTTCCAAACCCGGTGCACCTTTAACCTGGAGATGAAATTCCGCTTTCTATTGAAATTGGCTACACGCTGGAAATATTTAGTGTTTCTATCTCCTTCTTTAAGCCACCTTGTTCTTGCCTTCTGTTTCCAACTGATCTCTAATTTGAGCACTTCCAAATATTCCAATTGCTTAGACTCATATAACCTCGCTTCTATCTCGGAAAACTCCCGCGATTCAGCCATCACATCCCACCCTTCTAGTTCCCTCTGAAGCCCCATCAACCTTTCCTACACCCTACCAAACACCTCTTTGTTCCACACTTTCAGTCTCGCTTTCAATGCTCTCAGCTTCAGGCTGAACCGCGTACTAGCCAGCCCCCGCCCCCTGAACTACTCCAAACTTCGGAAACGACGCCCTTAAATCTCTCATCTTTCAACCACATGTTCTCAAAACGAAATGGGGATGGACCACCTCGAAAATTCCCGGATGCTAACACTATAGGCACATGATCCGAGATGGTCCTGGCCAGAGCAGATTGGATAGCGTTGGGAAATGGCTTTCCCACTCCGAGCTGACTAGAAATCTGTCTAACCGACTAGCACGACCACTAGCTACTGAATGAGACCAAGAAAACTGGGCCCCCCGAGTCGGATAATCAGTCAGCTCATGTCTACTAATAAACTCCCCAAACCGTTTCATCTTGGGCGAAAAAAAGCAGCCTCCTTTCTTCTCAGAAGTAAACTGAACACTGTTAAAGTCTCCCCCCAAACACCAAGGTCCTCCCCATCGCACACTAACATCCTTAAGCTCCGCCCACAATAACTTGTCCTCCGACCCTCTCGAAGGCCCATACACCCTTGTAAATACCCATGTAAACTCCTCCCCTATCAATCGACAAAGGATAGAACTCGAGAAAGCCCCATTTTCAACCTCCAACACATCCACTCTTGCTTTATCCCACAACATCAAGATACCCCCTGAAGCGCCATAAGATGGGATTGCACACCAACCCAGATCACCCTCTCCCCAACACTCGCGGAGATGAATCTCCTTCATTGTGCTTAATTTCGTCTCCTGAATACAAAAGATCGCCGGCCGTCTAGACTTGCCCCAAACCCCTAACATTCCAAGATATGATAGAAAACTCTAACATTGTCTACCTTTGCGTCCCTTACCTAACCGAGAACCACTCTTCCCGCCACTCCCCTCTGGTTTGTCATAGTTAATACCACTCATCAACCTCCTCAACTCCTTAGCAGGATCCCCTTTCCGCCCAGCCGAGGCCTTCTTTGCAGCAACCTCCCCCTCGTGAGATCCACCCTTCTCGAGCTTCTGAAATAACTGCCTGGCTTCCTCCTCAAACCCCTTGGTGGATATGCCCAAGAACTGACTCATTCCTTCCAGGTGATTTATAACCCAATCTGAAACCTCCTCCTTACTCAGCCTAGGCTCCGAATCTGGACTCCCTAACGCAGGACCCCCTGATGTACCCGAACTACATCCAGGCACTACTTTCGCCTGACCAGAACCACTCGCCACTCTCTTGCCCTTCTCCTCCGAACCTCCAGTCTGCCTTGGCCTAGGATAGGATACAGGAGAGAATTGCACTGCTACTGCTACTCCCTCTAAAAGAGCACCCGACCTCCTCCTAGAAGCCTCCTCCATCCTCCTGGGTGAGGACTGACCGTTGCAGACCCACTCCACTATTTCGTCCTCAAGATGAGAGAGGAACTCCAGCTCCTCCTGAGCGCTAGGATTGCTAACTGGGCTAGATGGCAACCCCTCCACTGCTTCCCATTCTCGGGCTCCCAAATTCACCCTGAACGTGCCATTATCTCTTGCCACCGAGGATACCTCCACTCCTCCCATCCCTCCTACCCCCACCTGCCCTACCGCATCTCCAACCTGCCGCGACGCAGAAGACCTGCACTCCGAGATTTCGTGGACAAGAACAGAACTGGTAGCCTCCTCCACTACCTCCACCGTTCTCTGCGACACCACAACCTTGTCCTCAGACTTATGCCTCTTCGGATAAACCTTCACCTCCCCCACATCCTTACAAGAATCGTCAACCACTAGGCCTTCCTGCCTTCCTTCAAGGCTCGCACTCACTGATGTGAATTCCTTAAGCTGCTCAGAGAACCCTGAAACCCCTCCTGACTCACCTTCACCCACCCCAGAAACAGAATGGTGACAAGGCCTCACCTGAACTGCCGCCACAACGGGATCTGCCTCCACGAATTTCTCCCTCTGCAGCTCCGCCGGATCCTGTTGCCTCCCTCTCGGTTCCAGGATCGCCGACCCATACCAAGCATCAATCCCATCAACGGATTGATGCAGCAGCCCTAATCCCTGCCCTGAAGTCGAAGAAACCCTGCCTGCTACCATGGTCTCCAACGGAAAATCCACCCCGACACCATAACTGAGCTGCACCCTCTCCGAAGATGGCGATGAAATCTCGAGCCATTCTCCCTTGACCCACTTTGAATCCTCGAGGCGATGGGGGGATGAAGACTCTGCACTCCCCTCCGCAGAAGCTGCCAGAGTTTCTGGACTCCACCCCTCAGAAGCCAACCCTTGACGCCCTTCCACTCGCCTCTGATCCGATTTCTTCTCCCTCGACCTTTTAACCCCGAGCTGGGCTATTAACGGGTCTAGCCCGAAAGGATCCTCCGCCCTGGATTTACCCGACACATCCAACCCATTACCCACAGAATGGAATGGGCCCATGGCCTCAATTAGAGGGTCCAATAAGAATGGGTCTTCTAAAGCTTGCTTTGGGCGTGGGCTTGGGCTTACCACAGCAGCAGACCGATGCTTAGCCACTAAGGGTTCGGCTGACCCCCGCTAGGTCCCACCACTCCAACCCGCTAGTATAGATTGTAACCCTCTGTCTGCCTTCCCCAAACACGACATCCCACCTAGGGCTTCATCAACGCCAGCAGAGAAACCTCCACCTAGCTTACCAGCCACACTAGGTCGCGAGCCTCTTCTGGCTCTAGATCGCCATCTAGCCCTCTGACGCAGACGATTCCTCCTAACCCGAAGCAGCTTCGCAAGCGAGAAGACCTTCTCCCGGGCACCCTCTCCCGAGGAGATCTCCTGTACAACCACCTATTTTGCTGACAAACCTGCTACCCCAATCTTCTCAGGTACCTGAACAAAACTGTCGTCCTCAGACCCCAACAGATGTAAGTTCTCCCCTCTAGGACAAAAAGACTCCTGCGCCCACTCCCCCGCCGTACGGTTTCTGAAATTCAAATTTCCCGCCTGCCTAGACGTGACCGGAGTCGAGAGATCACCGGAGAATCCACCGGAATCCTCAAACCCCACTTCAATAACTAAGTCCACCCAAGATCCTCTATCCGGGATCCTGATCACCCGAGGGATCGCACTAAGACATGTTTCATTAACTCTTATCCGGGCCCATCACAGATCCTCCCTTGCTAGAGTTCTGGGGTCTACCTCCGTCAACCCTCCACATGCTTTGCCAATGAAACTGAATGACTCGAACTACCACAGATGCAACGGGAGGCCAAGAATCTGAAGCCAAAACCTCGAACTAAACTGAGAGTCACTAACCCTGTTACAAGAAGCCCATCATTTGTTGATAAGGATATACCCCCCATTTGGCAAAGGTCATGGATCGCACCAGCATAACTCACTCACCGTGGACTGCCTCTTCACAACAATAATAGCCTTGTTTGAGTCCAAAGGAATAAGAGGGGACTTCTCATCACAAGGCAAAAAATCATTCACCAGACGACTCAACTGACTCCACTGATCCAAGGGCTTGACAAACACGCATACAAGGGCTAAATCCCACCATCCTGGCACTGGATTTGGCATCGCCGGAACAGTTCCCCTCCCTGCTTCTGAGGACACAGTCCCCGCTGCTCTAAGGTGATACCCCTTCTCTTCGACCTCCCATCTCTGTTCTGAAACTACCTTCCTGGACTCGAACTGCTCCAAGATTGCTGCAACTCCTTTCCAGCCTATTCTCCTAGGCCCAGCGGGAAAAATCACCCATCTATGCCGACCACCTCCGACAGGTCGATACCACAAAGAAATGAATGCTCCTTTCACATTCTTCTTCCTTTCAATCACCAGCGTGCTAGCCCCTCCTACCCATCTCGCCACCCGATACGACTCCTCTGCGCCCACAGCACACTCAGAAACAAACGATGCCACCCAACTTCGCGCCTTCTCCTCGATCCAAATCTCCACAAAATAGCCTCTACCCCTCCACTATCTTCAACGATGTCTCATGACCAGACTCCTTGCTGAAATCAAACGTTTTACTTTCCACTTGCAAAATCCTTCTCCTCTCCATCGAATTTTTACACCCAATTACTCCTATGCGGCTGTTCACACGTTTAATTTTTTTTAATTTTTAAAAATCAAAGCTAGATGCTTTAACCTTAAAGGTTAGTGAATCTTAACCATAGTTAAAGGGGGTTAAAAGGGGACAAGTATGTTCATTTAAAAAAAATCTAAAAACCAAGGTCAGATGTTTTAACCCTAAAGGTTAATGAATCTTAACCACAATTAAAGAGAGTTACAAGGTGACATTTTTTTTTAAAAAAAAATTTAAAATTAAAATTAGATGCTTTAACGTTAAAGGTTAGTGAATCTTAACCACATTTAAAGGGAGTAAAGAGGGGACACCCCTTTAAAAAATAAAAAATTAATCACAAGGGTTAAAACTTGTTAACCACAGTTCAAGGCTAGTTAAAGCACTTAAGAGTTAAGAGTTAGGGTTAAAACACTAAAATGAAAGTATGTTTAATATGACTGGGTGTGACATTAGCATTACCCGAAAGTATAGTGAGACAGAATGTGACATTAGCATTACCCTTGTTAGGGTTTAAACCATTTAAAGCCCAACCCATTCGATCGGTGATAAAAAAAAAACCCCATTTGATCAAATACAGATTACAGAGGAAACCAAAAAAAGAAAAAGAAAAGAGGAGAGCAGAGCAGAGTTTGGAAGTTGTAAAGGAAGAGGGGAGAGAAGTCAACGGCGATTGGAGACGGGGACAGCAATGGCTATTGGCGACAGGTACACGACCACTGTACCCTCTTGACCTCTTCTTCCTTCTTTCTTCTCTACTCCCAAGTCTCAATCTGTTTTTTTTTTTTTTCTTCTAAATCAAGATTGTCTGCTAATTTGCATGAATGATGAGTTATCTGTGAAAAAATTGGGGAAATTTTGATTCTAACTTGATTTAATGGTTTTTGTCGATATCGGTGGGTTATCGGCGATATATCGTCAATATCACCGATATATAGTCGATAACCCACGATATCATGTAAAATTTTCTTTACACCGTCTAGATGTTTTGGAAGGCAGCGACACCGACAAATATCAGCGATATATCGCTGATATTGTCGATATTTAAAACCCTGGCCAAGGTTCTAGATGTCGATATCACATGACATGTCGAGCCGTGGACAAAGATATATCGGGGATATATCGCAAGATATATCGGTATCGCAGGAATAATATCGCACATAGAGGAAAAAATAGTTAAAAACATGAAATTTTTCAATGAAACTTTAGGAAATGTTAATACACATCTGAGAATCAAAAAATTTAAAAAAACAACAATGTATATAAGAAATGCAATGAGAATGGAGCCAAAGACGTGCGTTGATGCTGACGAAAACGTATGATTCACTAATATTGATGTAACTTACAAAAAAAGTTGCTTTCATTTCTCAATTAAGCATAACAATTAACTCAAATACAATCAATTTCATACATAATAGTTAATACATCGATAATAGTATCTCTAACTCCAAGTTAAATGACATACGTTTTCTGCTTGTTTGAGCTATAATTTCTTCTTGATATTTCTATATATTTATTTATTAAAATTAATTTTTCTAAGAAAATAAAAGGACATCATATTAGATTAGTACTAAGGATAGTTAAATAATATTTCATTTATGAAATATTATTAGGTTAATACTACCAACACTCTTATTTTATACAATTTTTTAAACATGATTAATGTGTAATGTAAGGGAGGGGTCTCTCTCTAAAAAAAAGGAAAAATAAAAAGAGGTCTCTATGTTAAAACATAAGTAAGAATAAAATGTATTTATAAATAGGCACCTTTTAGTTATTATTGAATAACTAGGGCTCTATTTTGTAAATAACCTTTATAGCTTAACCTAAAAACACAATTCCTTTAAGTTTTAACTTTTAACTCAAAGTCTCAAATCTCAATCAATTAAAGAAAACGAGAGAAAGGGGAGACTGAGAGATTCACCTCTGCTGCTCGAGTGCTTGGCGACAGAGGACAGCGAGTCTGTGATGGCAAGGGGGGCTCCTCTTCTACGGGTATGTACCCTCCTCCCTAATTCCTCCTCCACCCGAAATCCTTCTCAAATTCTTTTTTTTTCTTTTTTGCCTTATTCTATTTTGGAATTTCCCATGGATTCTTGATGGTTTGAATAACAATGGAGTTCATGCCTTCAAGGCTTCAATCACAGGTATTCTGTAATCTATAGGTTCTAGCTTGGTGTCAATGATAGATTTGCAAGAGAGATTATTCTTGTTTTTCACGAGTTTAACTTTTTTTTACAAAATCCCATGAAATATGGGAAATATCGTGCAATATATCCTATATATCGCAACATATCGAACGAAAAATTGTAAAAACAAAATCAATTAGTCTTTCAAAAATATCAATCGATATTTACGAAATATTGTCGATATTTACGAAATATCAGTCGATATTGTCGAAAAATTGTAAAAAGTAAAATTCAGTGTCTAGATGTGTCGGGACCCTGCGAAATTGATACATATCGTCGAAATTTGTGAAATTTCATCAAAATTTTGAACCTTGTACATAGCCACAACCAGATGAGACTAATGAGCATGAGTGACATGGTATTGTATTTACAGAGGAGCAGTATTTCGATCATGCCACCCAGGACAGTAGTCATGGTGACCCTCTTGTGGTCATCAAAGCCAGACATACGATCAACAACGTCGTGGCACTGGACAACCGCCTAGACGAGGCCTGGATGACATGATTCATGGGATGGATCGAGTGAGTGTTGATGAGCATAGTTATTCAGTTGGAGGCTATTATATGAGAGTGCGTCGTCATCTTCTTATGGTTATGATTATGATGCCCCAGCCCAGCCCTACTTATCAGGAGCTTATGGTCATGATGCTCAGTCCCAGTCTTCGAGTGACAATTATGGATAGATCACAACTCAGCAGTTGGCATATGTACATAAGTGTTAGGGCATGTACCACACGATGATGAACTGGTCACAGTGATGTCATAATGTCTAGAGCACTTATAATGTATCTCTACTCAATTCCTGATCCCACAGTGACAAGAGTATGAGCCGGCACGAAGCTCAATTTTATATTGAGCTTCTGTCATGTATGTAATTTGATTTATGAATGCAATCCAATACTCTCTTGTGTATTTCATTAAATGTAAGGTTTTAATATTTAGATTATATTTCTTATACTTGGTTAAGTGACTGTGGTTTGTATTTGCATACATATTTATCAGCACGCACACCTTTTTCAACTTATAAAATTAAAAACTCTCATACGTATAGTTATAAATGTAGTTGGAGGTTTTCATTTAATTTGTTTTTAACTTATATTTACATTAAAAGATGTTTTATGCAAGGTACCCAAGTTTTTCCTTGCATATCTAAACTTTTTTAAACGTATCTTGTTTTTTTCCGTTGTATCCATCCCGATAAGATCCAATACTTATCATGTTTTGAATTTACCAATACGGGACTCAATACCGATATTTTGAACCATGAGTAGGAGGCATAAGCCAGGCAAATGCCAGGTAGTTACTGAAGGATGCTTACACTATGGAGAGCTAGGACAACGGATTAAAGATTAACCAATCCGCACTCTACAGCCGCAGCCACAAAAAGCAGTGCAGCCAACTAGGCAGAACAGAACATTCAGCAGAGGCCTCCCCATCAGCCTCAGCAGCCACAACTACCTCGTTTGACTGCTCAAGGCAAAGTCTTCATCATCTCAGAACAGGATGCTCAAACATCTGATGATGTGGTTCATGGTACGTTCTACCTTAGTATGACCTTAAATAATATGTCGTGACTGAAGTGGTACATTTCATGTTATGTGGTAGATAGGCTATGATATGTGTTATGATTGTATGATTGTGCACTTGATTGACACACTTAGTTATGTTAACCTCAAGCAACATGCTTGTTAATGAGTACTTAGCGCATGTGTTGATCGACACTAGATCGACGCATTCCTTCGTCGCACCTAGTTTCGCTCAAGTTTTCCTTCAGAGTCGAGTTAACTGGATCATGAACCATCCATTGTCACTCTTATTATAGTTCAATTATTACGAATAGGGTATACTGCGCTTGTGTCATTTGTATTGGACAACATGAGTTGCTGGTAAACCTGATCATCCTTGACTTGAAAGACTTCGATGTTATTCTAGGCATGGATTGGCTTTCAGCTTACCATGGTAACATCGATTGTTTCGAGAAGGTTATCAATTTCAAGTTAGTTAGTAGGGCTCCTTTCCATTTTCGTGGATTGAAGAAAAAGGACATTGCTCGGTTTGTAGCTTTGGACATCTAAAGTTCAAAAGTACAAGATTCTTCTACCATTCCAATTGGGAATGAGTTTTTTGATGTTTTTCCTGATGATCTCCTTGGTTTACCACCGGATAGGGAGAATGAGTTTGTGATAGATCTAGCTCTAAGAACCGCACCAATTTTGAGAGCGCCTTATAGGATGGCTTCAACCTAATTGAAAGAATTGAATGAGCAAATTCAAGAGTTACTCGATAATGGATTTATCCGGCCAAGTGTATCGTCATAGGGAACTCCAGTTCTCTTGGTGAAAAAGAAGGATGGGTCAATGAGGATGTGTATAATTCTAGGCAACTAAACAAGGTCACAATTAAGAATTGTTATCCATTACCTCAAATAGACGACTTGTTTGACCAGTTGCAAGGAGCGAAGTATTTCTCCAAGATCGATTTGAGGTCAAGCTATCATCAATTGAAGATTAAGAGCAGAAGATGTTCCTAATACAGCATTCAGGACTTGATACGGACATTATGAGTTTTTAGTCGTGCCATTCGGATTGACTAATGCACCTGCTTTTATTGATCTGATGAACAGGGTATTCAAGTAAGCCTTGGATTTATATGTGGTTGTGTTTGTAGATGATATATTGATATACTCTAAGAAACGAGAGGATCATGTGAAACATCTTCGAAGCGTGAGCACAAGCTGTATTCCAAGCTAACCTCCCCTGCTCTCTTGAGCTAGGGTTTTTCCCCCAACCTCAAGCTAGGATTACTTCCTCCCCTACTCTTGAGCTAGGGCCTCCTCCAACCCTTCTCCATCAAGTTAGGGGTTCCTCCATCCCTACTCTCTCAAGCTAGGGTGTCTTCCTATTAGAAAACCTCTTTTTTCCTTTTTCCATAGTTGAATCCCAAATCCTGAAAAATTATCTATTATCATCTTCATCGTATTTCTTCCATAGTAGCGTATTTGCTCGTCATTGAGCTCGGGCAAGTGTGGGCATAGGGTTTCTTTGAGCTTCTTCCTGGATTCTCATTCAAAATCAGAATTTCTCTAAAAATTATTTCTGGTTTTTTAATGTTAGCGTGTTTCGTTTGGGATGGAGAAGTTGGCGGTGTGGACATCAGAGGGTTAAATGACCCTCTCAAGCAAGCTGAGGTGAGAGATGATCCGTGAGAAGAGACTTGATTTATTGGGGCTCCTGGAAACAAAAGTCAGAAGTGTAAACTCTGAGAAAGTCAGGAAGGCTCTTAGCAAAGAGTGGAGCTTCATTGATAACTCTATGGCTGACATTCATGGGAAGGTTTGTGTTATGTGGGACCCGTTGAAGCTGGAGGTCATCCCTATCTTTGTTTCTGCTCAAGCCATCCATTGCAGAGTTCTGGAGACAGCCTCAAACAAGTACTTCAATGCTTTGTTCATATATGTGTCTAATCTTTGAGGAGAAAGAAGAGCTTTATGGCATAACTACAACATTTTGTTGTTGTGGGGGTAACTGAAGCTTGGATTGTATTAGGTGATTTCAATGAGGTGCAGAATCAACAAGAAAAATTGGGAGGAAGAAGAGTATGCCTGAACTCTTGTAGAGATTTCAATGAATGCTTAAACCAAATGGAGGTTTTGATTTGAAGAGCAAAGGCATGAAATTCACTTGGTCTAATAGATCTATTGTCTTAAACCGTATCCAAGTGAAACTGGACAGTGTTAATTAATAGACACTGATGTGATTGTTTCCTAGCGTCAGGGGTAGAATTTGAGCCCCCTGGCATCTCTGACCACTCCCCTATTGTAGTATCAGTTGAGAGCAAATCTCCAAATGGAAAGAGACTATTTAAGTTCTTCAATTTTTGGATGGAATGCCAAGAATTCAAAGATATGATCGAGCAGGAATTGAATATTCAGGTACGTGGTAATCTGATGTTCTGTCTTACTCAAAAACTAAAACATATCAAGTGGTGTCAAAAGAAGTGGAGTGCTACTAATTTTCTGAATATCAATGAGGCAGTGTTTGAAGCGTAGAAGCTGCTAGAAATCAGTCAGGCTGCCATCCATGCAAATCCTTCGAACCGAGAGTTAGCCTTAGAAGGGCTTTACTAGAAAAGTACTCCAACATTGCCAGATGTGAAGAAGCAACAGTTCGGCAAAAGGCTGGAATCAAATGGTTGAGCCTTGGAGATAGAAATACTTCCTATTTTCACAGCAACCTTGTCTCCAGAAGATCGTCCAATAGAATTATCTCAATTACAAATCACAACAATATTATTCAAACAGATTAGGAGGAGATTAAAGCAGAGGCTATTTTCTTCTTCAAAGACCTCCTTCAACCACCTGGTGACAGACCAGTTTTGGAAAACTTAACCAATAATTTTAATTGCTTGGACTACGATCAAAAGGTGATGATTGACAAAAGGGTGATGAGATAAAAACTGCCCTGTTTGAAATTGACAGTGATAGCTCACCAGGCCCAGATGGGTTTACATCCCATTTCTTCAAGCACTTCTGGGATTTAGTAGATGGGGTGACGTGGTTAAATCTATTCAATCCTTCATTAAATTGGATAAGATGCTCCGTGAGATTAATGCAACTTTGATAACTCTGATTCCCAAGATCCCAAGCCCGAATTCTTTTGCAGAGTTTAGTGAGCCCTAATCCTGGCCAACAGAATTAGGGGAGTTATTCAGAGTTTAGTGAGCCCTAACCAATCGGCCTTCGTTATATTCTGACAGTTATGGCCACGATGGGTTTTCCTAGCAGGATTTGGGGTGGGTGGAAAGCTGCATCTCTACGCCGAAATTCTCTACCAACATGAATGGGTCCCCAACTGGGTTCTTTGAAAGTTTGAGGGAGCTGAGACAAGGGGACCCCCTATCTCCGTCTTTGTTTATTCTAGCGATGGAAGGACTGTCTGTTATGCTGAACCAAGTTGCTTACTCTAGGAACATAACTCCTTTCCCTTAGTATCTCACCTCTGTTTTGCATATGATCTTTTCGTTTTTATCCACGCAGATGAGAAATCAGCATCGGTTCTTTTCTTGCTTCTAAAGGAATTCTCCCAAAGGTCTGGGCTGAAACCAAATTATGATAAATCTCAAATCTTTGTTTCGGCTGTCTCATCTAGAAAGTCCCAACGAATCAAAGACATTCTGCAATTCAAGTTGGGCAACCTTCCAGTTAATTACCTTGGCCTTCCTCTCATTTCTGGAAATCTTTCAGCCGCTCAATGCCAACCTTTGATAGATAAATTGACAAGGAAAGTTCAAGCGTGGAGAAGCAAAATGTTATCATATGCAGGGAGAGCAGAACTAATCAGATCGGTGCTAATTAGCTCTCAGGTGTATTGGACTAGCTACTTCATGTTGCCGAAGAAGATTATGAAGACCATAGAGCAGATTTGTTTTCGGTTTCTCTGGTCTGGGTCAGTGGAAGGGAGCAAATTAGTGCCTCTCAGTTGGGAGCGTGTGTGGAGTCCAAAAAATGGAGGGCTGGCTATTTGGCGCATAAAGGACTGGAATAATGCAGCTGTATTACGTCAGCTTGGGAGGTGGCCTCGCGGGAAAAAAATTCTGTGGGTGGACTGGGTGGAAATTTGATCAAAAGAAAAAAAAAATGGTCTATCAAAATCCCGATTGACTGTTCTTAGGCATGGCGTCAGATATTAAAAAGTCGTATGATAGCAAAGGAGTTCATCATCCACCTGATCAACAATGGAATAATACATCATTTTGGTATGACCCTTGGCACCCTAAAGGAATTTTGCATGAAATATATGGGGCCGGTCTTCAACATGTTGCTGGTCTCCCACCCAGCATGGTCTCGTCTATTATCAGTGAAGGTAATTGGGATATCCCTACAGCAAGAATGGAGCAGCTCCCTGAAGTTTGGGAGGAGCTTCCTTCAATCCCTCTCCTGCTGCAATCAGAGGATGATTCCATTATTGACCACCTTTTTTTGGCTGTTACTATTCTCGTGAGGTGTGGAAAAGTATCCTTGAATGGTGTGGTTTTAGGAACCGTCTGATTCTTGAATGGGAAGAGGAGAAGACTTGGATTCCAGAGGCTTTCAAAGGAAATGACTTGATTCAGAATTTTAGGAAGGTGGCACTCTATGCCACCTTTTATCATGTATGAGGAGAAAGGAACAAAGGAATTTTTAAAAATCAATCTTCGGACCCTGGATCATTGTTCAAGTTAATCAAGAATGAGACAAGAGCTTGTTTCCTTTTTGCTCGACATGTGCAGGACTCGGAGAGGAATAGATTCTTTATGAATGAGTGGGGTCTTGAGACAGAGTTCTTTATGGCAAAGCAAAAAACTTGCTCTTGGTGTCCTCCTCAGAGTGGAGCTGGCCTGGGTAGGATTTTAAGAGACCATAGGGAAATCCTATGTGCGGCTTTTGCAGTCGGGTACTCGGGTATGAGCTGGATTTAAAAGCTATCATTAAAGGCTCCAAATGGCTAAGGAGTTCGGTGCAGTGTAGTCAAAATGTCGTCTAGGCAGCGCCTAGGCCACCGCCTCACCTAGCCATGACCCCTATCGCTTGGATGATCTAGGCAGGCACTCATTAATTCTTATCTTACTACTCCTATATACCAAATGGTATCCACGTGGAATACTCTATTGCTTTCCATTCTCTTCAAATTGGTGCCACGTGGCACAACCTACAACCAATAGCTTCACTTCATATGTGCCATGTGTCATCTTGTTCTTCCTCCTTTTCATCTCCCCAAGTAACTCCCTAACTCCATTCATCTCCCCACGTAACTACCTCTCACTAACTCCTATATCTATCTCCCTATTCGTCTTCCCCATCTATTACTTAATTTATTATCTATATCTATTAATTAATGCCCACTTAGATTCTCCTTAAAGTCATGTAAATCAGTATTGAAGCAAATTGGGTAACCATTCATCTTCCCAAGCAGTCATTCTATATCAGTACATCTTAATTCCCTCAACATATACGTAAACATTACTCTTCCTTCTCTATCTTATCATTCTCTTTCCTATAACTCCAAAGCAGTTTTTTTTTCCTCCATGAAGACAGGAGATGAGATGTCTCACTCCTCATTCTATTTCTTTTCATTACCTCAAGCTTCTTTGTCTGTATTACCTCATCCCAATGAATCTCTCTCCCTCAAAATGTATTTTTTTGCTATATTTTTTGTTGATGCAGGGAGCAGGACGACGGGAGAAGGAGGATGAGAAACCCCACTCCTCATTCTCTCTCATTTTCACCACAAGTTTCACCCTCTTTACTGCATCTTCTCAAAGAGTTCCTCTATTCCTTAAATTTTTTTTGCAGCTTTTTTTACAGGAAGTAGAACAAGGGAGATCAACAAGGAGATGACAAGCCCCACTCCTCTCACTTCTCCCTTTTATTACCTCTTCCCAAAAGAGTTCCTCTCACCTTCAACCTTTTTTTCTCTTCTTTGCAGGAAACATAACAATGAGAGATGAGAAGCCCAACTCCTGCTTTCGAAGGTACCCACCGTAGCCCCTTGTCACTTCATTCTTCTTTATTTC
The DNA here is from genome assembly GCA_015143295.1 of Tetracentron sinense. Taxonomy (NCBI): domain Eukaryota; kingdom Viridiplantae; phylum Streptophyta; class Magnoliopsida; order Trochodendrales; family Trochodendraceae; genus Tetracentron; species Tetracentron sinense. The sequence continues at coordinate 26,536,379 of CM026571.1, forward strand.
TTTAATTGTTTTTCTTGAATATTTCACTCTCTCTCTTTGCATGAATTAATTTTTTTTCATTTTGCTTCAGATTTAAGGTTGTGCAAGAATTTAATCTCATTACTATCTTTTTTTTTTATCAAGGTTCTGTTCTACTGTGTCAATTTCAGCATGGCTGTATTACTAAAGACTTCTCATCTCCTGTCTTCATTACTAAAAACTTCCTTCCACCTGTGAAATCAACATTGTCTTCGTTTTATGACCACTCGAACTACCTTTGGTTCAAGATAGATATCTGCAAAATTGTTATAAAGATTGTTCTCTCAATGATTTTATTGATTTGGGTTGTTATAGAGTGCTTGGGAAGTTTTGACTAATGGCACCTTCCTTCCCTCATCCAAAAAGTAACTAAGGTAATCTCTTGGTATTTTTGAACTTTGCCACCACCATTTATTTTTTTCTTGTGCAGTGCACCCAGTTTTTTTAGAAAGAGTTTAGGCACATGCGTAATGATCAGTTGGAGGTCAGGAGTTCGATAATATTCTATAAAATTCTTTTGAGAACTTTGGAAAGTTTTGGTTAGCAGAAGTAGAATAGCGGAAGCTATTTGTAGGAAGATATGAAGATTAACATCCCCGCTAAGGATCCATTACCTTTTTCAGCATGATGGCAGTTTCAAATTCATTTTGGTTGAGTTTAGAATAACATCCATTCACAGCTAAGATTTTTGGGGTGAAATTCTCAATTCTCAATTCTCAACGACAATAGTAGTAAAATAAACATAGGAATTGACTATCTATATACAAAGACAAAACACCTGACCAATGAAGATAGGGTGCATAAAGTTAGTGTTTAGTTCATGATGGTAATTTGATCAAGGAATATATTAATTTGGTATGAAGTATTATTTACTTATTGCTTTTACATAGAGACTAATAGCATATGTTTAAAGAATTTTCTTTCCATACACTTCGGAACACAAACTACCACATGTAGAGTTTGGCAAGGCTTTTACATTACAATATAGGTCATGATCTGGAGACTGACGGTGAATTGTCAATCTGTGTTTTCCAATATAAATTGTGATTAGTAGAGATGAGGTGAACAACCACTTTGGATTCTGCACAATCCAAGAGCTTGGACATAGCCCACATATCACATTCTATTGACGGGTTCACGTAGGCTAAATTCTATGTAATACTCAGTCTATGACCATTTTGGGAGGTGACTCATTAGAATCTTATCTATAAATATGATATTGCTTACCTAATTGCTTTTGTGAGTTTGTGAAATATTGTTATTTTATTAATTATTTACAAAAAAAAAGTTCACAAACCTATTTCTCTTTGAATTATGTTAAATCTCATAGATGGGAAAAATATAAGGTTGTACCAAAGGTACATAGATTTCTCTTAACCAAGCTTGGAGAGGATGACATTTAATGTAGACACAATCTCAACATAGTACGTTTCTACTTGATGGGTGCTCTTAGGGGTATAAAAATAACATATATCCATAAGTGTCTCTTTCAAAGAACATTTATGGAGAACCTAACCAACATGTATGTTTTGAGGTATTGGAGCATTGAGTCAAATTTTCTCATAGTCCACCTATGATATAATTAATTCTTAACAATATTTTTAGTATATTAAAATCGTTATACTTTTGATAGAGAACTCAAATGTTTGTACATTCTCATTTCTTATTGACTGAACTAAAACCATAATTTTGGGAATATTTTCTTGGGTTGCCTTATTGGACTATACTATTGATTTCATCAAAATATGCAGCAAAGTAGATCATTTTTTCTTTTTCTTATTCACCAACCCGTGCATCGTACGGGGTGATTGACAAGTATAAGCTTATACAAAATAAATAATTTTGATCGCCTAGGCATCGCCAAACCAACACCTAGGCATCGCCTAGCCTAGGGAACCCCTTATTGCCTAGGCGTTGCCTGGACGCTTTGACTACACTGGTTCGGTGCCTCCAAATTTTGGGTTTATGCTGATTCAAAATGAGTGGTTGACTGCTTGAATAACATTCTTTATTCTCCCTGACGATGGAGGGGTTTTCTTCAGGTGGTCAAACACATGATGTTAAGAGATTTTGTGGCTTGTAATATCAGGCATTTATGGCGTGAATCAAATAGAGCAGTTGATTCTCTAGCTAGTCTTTGTGGAGATTATTCTAGTCTATCCTTTTCCCTTCTTCCCCTTCCTCCTGTGACTCAGTCTATCATTTGTGAAGACCGGAACGGAATGGTGATCTCTAGAATGTAATAGTGGTTGCCTTTTTATATATCTGGTAAGGGTCCGCCTAACCCCAGCTTACCATCCAATAAAAATGTGAATTTTGGCTAAAGAGGGTGGCATTTTTGGGTCATGTATTTTCTAGAAATAGAATTTGTGTGGATTCTACAAAAATAGAAACAGTAGCAGATTGGGAGAAATAGAATTTGTGTGGATTCTACAAAAATAGAAACAGTAGCAGATTGGGATAGACCAAAAGAGTGTCACAGAGATAAGAAGTTTCTTAGGCCTTGCTAGATATTATCGAAAATTTGTAAAAGGATTTTTCAGTTTGGCAGTGCCACTCGTGCATTTGACTCGGAAGAATGCCAAGTTCTCATTGAATGATGATTGTGAGAATAGCTATTCACCCAAACACTGTTCATCTTCTTCTTCCTTCGCCTCGCAGAGCTTGTACATCATCAATTTAGGCCACTGTTTACACTTTTGGAAAATCTCATCTTCCCATGTTACCACCTTGACGGGATAAGAGGTGGAATGAAAAACCACTGAAAATAAACGAGACATTGAGCGCATATCACCCCGGACTCTAACTTTGCCATCGCCAAATCAGACATTGTCTCTGTAGATTGGTGAGCTCTTGATAATCCTCCACAAAACTCTTTATTTTGGAAAATATCGTCGGAACCCCCATATGAAATGGTAGCCCCTTTAGGCCGATCCATCTTGATTTGAAGAGCCCGAATAGGATAAGGAATTGACCGCCGGTCACCAACTGTGAAACCCCACAAACTGGAATAGGCTGACTACCACAAAGTCTGAATACCTCTGATCCTACCGATGAGTAAAAGATTGCACGGTGACTTTCGAATGGGTGCAAATAAAAAAAAAATTGTCTCAAGAATCAACCTCTCAATAATCTTGGCTACTTCCTCCCAATTGTCAACTAATTCACGACCTCCTATTGAGAAAACAATTGCCTCAGCCAACTCTTGGAAGGCCCTAACACCTTGGTCAATTATCTCAGTCTTCCCTCCTTCTATTGACTCTACATGGCAAATTAATCCTTCCATCAGTGCCCCTTAAGAGCACGGCACCTTACTTGGCATTTGGTTGCTAAGCCCCCTCCTCTGATTATCAGGGCCACTTCAAGAAGATCTGTTCAGTAGTTCAAAATCCACAGTATTGCTTTCTGCAAGCCAAGCCATCCTCCGCCTTTACCTCCTTTTGGGAATATCAGTCTACCATCGATGTTCGAGACCTGAAAAGACGACACCACCACGTATTCTCCTCTATCATTTTCTCTCATTTCAGCCTCAATACATTTCTTAATCACATATAGAAACCAGGGTGTTGCATCCTCTGGCAGCCATAGAACTTTTAGAAGTCCTCTTCTTCCTCTGTAATTTTAGTCACAAAACTGCCTCTGGTTGCCATCCTCTGCACTTCAAAGTACTTTCCCTCCACCTCAAACATACAAAAGTTGTGATCCATTGCCAACTCCTATTCTAAATCAAACACCTAATCCGGCTACTGGTCAGCAATCCAAGCTTTTAGGTCACCTTCAACCCCCCCTCCCCCCCCCCGGGGGCATATTTTATGGAGGAACCCCCGGTGCTTTGGAACCCTAACCTAGGCCTATTGCAGAATCCTACCCAAAACGTGATAGGACTCCTAAAACCCCCAGAGTAAGCTTGTCGGAATAGGTCTATACACGGCAGAATAGGTCAAATGCCGTATCTTTCTAAAAGTTGTCTACGGAATTGGAGAGGATCTTTGATGCAGCAAAAACAAAGTAAGCAACACAGTTCATCTTGTGCATCTTAATGTTCATTGAAGAGCAAAATGAGCAAAAGCATGCTCCAGCCATAACAACTGAGTTGTTCTTTTGAATTGAAACCCTAACTCATGAGCTTTGGTTTTTATGGTGTTCTCTTTAATTTGAACTCCTTGGAAGATTTTAAACAAATTTTTTCGCCCTGTGGGCCTGCTCTTGTTCCTAATTTCGATTGGTGAGTTCCATTTAGGGAGAAAAATATGCCATCTTTTAGCAGAGAATTGGTGTTTCTTATGCTGCAATTCCTTGGAGATGAGAAGTTTAAGGAATCTGTGCACAAGTAAGCCTCTTCCTAGTCTCTCTCTCTCTCCCTCTCTCCCTTTCAGTTTGATTTGGTTGTGGTTGATGTGTTTGGTGATGGTCTTGAGGTAGGCTCAAGCAAGAATCGAGGATTTTCTTCAACATGAAATACTTTGATGAGAAAGCACAAGATGAGGAATGGAACGAACTCGAGAAGTATTTATTTGGACTTAGGTAATTTAAGTTCATATATTGTACACTGATCCTGGAATACGTAGAGTAGAAAAAAGGTTGAGCTGAGAATCATTAGTTCCATGTATTTATTAGAAAAATATAAGGAACTCAAGATCTAACTAATTCAAAACTCCCACTTTGAAACAAAGTTTACCTTTATATAGAGATTAAGGTGGGATAAGATTTGTCGGCCTAGAAGTAGGGGGTCTGAATATAAAACTTCTTGCCCCTAGTGAACAAGGCCTTGTTAAGAAAATGGGTCTAGAGATTTGGGGAGGAGAGAGATAGCTTATGGCGGGCTGTTGTTGTGGCTAAAGTATGGAGAGCATTCGTGTTGAGCTCTGAGGGAGGTCAAAGGTTCCCATGGGGTGGGGATTATGGAAGGGGATTATGGCAATGGCCAGTCTGGTAGTGTCCAAGGAGATTAGATTTTGGAAGGATGGGTGGTGTTTCCCTATTAAACTTCAGGATGTGTTTAGTAGCATTTTCCTCCTTGCAGAGGATAAGGATATTTTCCTCCTACCAGAGGATAAGGATGCCTTTGTTGGGGACTATTTCCAGGTTAGTGAGACCAGAGTGGTTTGGTGTCCTAGGTTGAGATGGGATCTGAATAACTAGGAGGTAGAGGTCTTGGGTAAGCTCCTAGGGTGTCTTGATTCTTCTCACATGAGTACTCAAAGCAGAGATATTAGAGTGTGGTCTAGAGGCAACAATGGGCAATCCTCAGTTCGATCACTGGTACGATCATTGGAGTTAGTTCCGACTGGTTCTTTTCCTTGTAGAGTGGTTTGGACTCCTGGTATTCCTACGATGGTATCTTTCTTCCTTTGGAATACAAAATTGAATAAGATTCTAACTTGTGACCATTTGAAAAGTTGGAGTATGGTTAATCGTTGCTATTTGTGCCCATGGTGTAAAAAATCAATCAATTCCACCGAAGTTGACCAAATTGGGTCGAGTTCCGTGGTGTCTGAACTTAAATGCACTTGTATTTTAAAAATACTAGACTGCCTGGAAAACTTCGGTGAACTTCAATAAACTTTGACTGAAACATGAAAAAAAGTGTTGAGAAAATACAAAACTTCGGTGGAAGTTAACCGAAGTATAAAGAAAAAGTCTGTAAATTTAAGGACTTTTAAGTTTTAACTTAAAAAGGTAATGCTAGTTCCACTTGCTTTAAACTTACTTTCTTTATAAGGAAAAACATGTGTCTCTAACAGTGATGCAATCTTATCCTTGGGGCTGCTATCTTCTCTTTTCTAAGATTTGAAGTACTAAGCTGTGATACCATGTTCAAAAGTATGGAGGTAGATGGAAATAGGAACTCCAAGATCAGATCATTTCTATGAACTAAACATTCCCAAATTTAAGTCATACAGACCTTACAACTGAAGCAATGGTCTGATGTAATCCAAATTTATGGCTTTAAAATAGGTATTTGATTTTGTAGAATGGCATACTACTGAAATTTTTTGCTAGCTTTGAATGAAAGAAATATGGAAGCATTTTTTTTTTAACAATCTTATACTCTTTTGATTATGTTTTTCTATTTGTAAGTAGAAGTTCATTCTGGTTTTTGCATGTAGTGAAGGAAGCAGAAACCATTTTTGTTGCACAAATACCTGTTTAGAGGAAGTGAAATTACCCTTTGTTGTTTGTAGTACAAACTGTTTCAGCTGAAAGGAAAATGGAGTTCACATACTTTCTCATTAGGTGGATAAGGGTCATCATCAATCTCAAGTTGCAGGATTGCATTCAGCTTGTTGCCCAATTCTTTTCTTGTATTATAACACTACACAACAGACAATATCTAGAGAACAATGTAGATAAGCTTTGGGGATGGGCTAACAGAAGAACCACCATATATCAATATCACTCCCCTAAAACGTGTGTTTCTTTTAGATGTCACATGTACGTTATAATGAAATTATACGAACACAACCCTGCTTGTGCCTTGAACGTGCAGCCTCAACAGCCTCAACTAGTTCAATCAAAAAAAGGGATGAAGATATGGCTCATAAGCAGAAAGTGTGATAATTGTAAAAAAAAGTTCTTTTGGATTAAGGGAATAATCCCTGGTGTTTGGTCCACTCAATGACTTTGCATGATCAATTTGCTCACCCGGACTCAATACTTGGGTTCTTTGCTGCTCTATTCTCCCTTTCTCCTCTATTACACTTCTGTTTTCAGTTTTTGTCCCTCTTCAAAGCAGTATACATTCTCTTCTATTTAACTTTTTCTATCATTGCTATGGAAGTCCTTAAACATACATAAAAATTTTATTTAATGCCAGTATTGAGAATGACTTGTTTTTTTATCAACAGAACTGCAATTTCTACAAGAAAAGCATGTTCAAAACTTTCACCTCGTATACATTTAAAATCCATTTCCAATCAATTGGAAAACATGATGAGAGATAGAATAATTGAAAACAGCAAATCAAAAGTACATATATATTGTTATGTCTCTAAATTGAAAGATCACACACAACTTAGTGATAACATCTAATGCCAAAAATTTTAATGGCCTATGCCAAAATTAGAAAAACAACCATATCAGCAATTCAAGTTCTTATGCTCAAAGTCGCCTACCAATTGTTGGGACAGTTGATAAAACTTCTCCGATGTGCAGTTTGTAGAGTATGGTTGTTTTACCAGCCGCATCCAATCCAAGCATCACAACCTAGGACAGCTCAATTCAAAAAATATAAATAAGAAAAGAAGCTAAGACCACGGAAAAGCTCTGAACAAAAAATATAAAGGACAACAGACTTAATATTGTAAAATTTCAGATAAAATGGAGCTGGGCAGAAATTTTTAGATCAGGCTGACAGATAATTGGCGAACAACTTCAACAAAAGAAAACAAAAGGGTGAATGAGGCAAGCACTATGACACAAGCTGCAACAAAGTTATATACAAGGGACTTAAGAGGGACTATAAAAAAATTATGAAATAATACCATTGAAAAAAAAAGTAAACAATAAGATCCACTGAGATGCATACTGTATTGGTGTTTTAGAAGGTGTGCGAGGCTTACTCCTCAGACCTTGATGGATGTATACATATTTTTATGAAACAAAACCATCGAAAAAAGAAAAAGTAAACAATAAGGGTGACATATGCACACTCTATTCGTGATTTAGAAGGCATGTGAATCTGCAGGTAGCAAACTCATTCTTATCAAGCATGTTCTTCTTCCATTCAACTCATCTTCCAACTAACATTTATGTTCTAAAGTCCATTGCTGCAAAATTTGATAAATGGTGGCTTCTTTTTTTTTTGGAATGACTCTAGCAATGCAAAATAGAGACACTGGAAAGCTTAGAACAGTTATTCCATCCCTACTTCAGAATGAGGTTTGGGGTTTAGACTAGATTTTGTCAAGGCTTCCAGACGAAAGCAAGCTTGGAAGATTTACTCGGCAAAAGGTCTTTTGGCTTAGATTCTTTAGAGCCAAGTATGATTTTTTTCGTCCTTGGTGTGCTGACTGGAGAATGGGTTCGTCGAAACTGTGGAGTTCTATTTGCTCTCTATTTAAATTGTTGATAGTGAATACAATGAGTGTCATTGGCCTTAGTTCACTATGTGTGAACTTGCACATTCTTCCTTTATATATGCATATTTTGACGATGGATCAAAAACAATTCTGGATGGATTGTTAGTTCAATAACGAACCATTAATTTTACACGTTATGAGCTTTCCTAATTTCTTTCCACGCATGGGAGATGTTTTGGATAATCGAGGAAATTGGAACTTTCATGGTGTCTCATCCTTCTTATCATCAGATATTCTAATGGATATCCAAAACAGTGGCATTTTCACCTCGGACTCAAAAGATTTGGAGCTCTTGCAGTAATCAAAGGTTTTAAACTTCGGTGTCGGTGTAAACTTCGGTCACTAGGGAAGTGAAAATGTTTCAAGGAAGTTTTAAAAAGTCAAAGAAAACATTGTAAAAATTAAGAATACGCATGAGATATTAAGGAAACGTTGAAAAACTAGTATAAAACTTTAGGAAATGAATAAATAAGTATAAATACGCATCAATAACTCATTACAAAACAAAATAAATGCATGTATACAATCAAGAATAAGAATCATGCAAAGTCACATACATTGTCTGAAACTATAAAGCCAAATTGCACATAAACGAGTTTGATATGATAATGCATTTATAAAAGAGGTATATCACAAGATAACACTCGGAAACTCTGAAATCATGAATCAAACTCATAACTATATAGAGCTTTGACGTGGCTCGAAGTCATCATTTGTGTTTCATCAAGTGAGTTCACGAAAGTGCTGCTCTAGGTAATAGAAGAATTGAGCCCAAGACACATAACTCTAGTAGCAACTGGTAAGTCTGGTATACTACCAAATGTATTGCTCGTACTTTTGAGCATCAATACCCACATGCATCCTTAATCAAGGTTAATTTGGGAGACGAGCTATACTTGTAATCATATAAAAAGATCCATAGCCCTTGCTCATAACCAAGACTATCGATAATGCCATATCCATAAAACCCATTGGCATAATCATAGGACCCAATTCATTATAAAGATAAATGAGTAAGACAATTTTCTTAATTATTGTACAATGTATAACTAATTATAATATTTTAAATATGCTTTATAAAAATTAAATATTAAAAAACACTTGTGGCTCAGTTAAAAAATAATAGCACTAATTAACTAGTGTACAAACATGTAAATATAACCTACATATTTCTTAAATTAGTGTAGTATGCATAATAAAAGATATATTTAGTTAGTTTTGAAATTAAAAATTAATAAGAAAATTCCAAGAAAAAAAATTCGACAATTGTTAAACGGGTGCATTAATTACTGTCCGAAATAGTGTAATAAAGAAGTTCTTTGAATCATTGCTATTTGACTTAGACTTGTTCTAAAGAGTCGAGGTATTTCAGATTGTTTGTTTGACACGGACAAAGTCAGGGAAAACCCCTTAATTGATTTCAATATTGGACCTTGGATATATAATAGTTTAGAATTGAATCTCTTTAGAAAAAAGATCTTTTGTCTCATGGTAGCCTGCTCCAATCCCCTTGCAAAACTTTTGTCATTGGGTTGGCCATAAACTTCACATGTTTCTAGTGATTCACATGGCACCATCAAATCATACAAGTCTTGGATAAGAACCTATTTCAAATGGAAACATTGAGGTTTTAGTAGAATTTGGGTTTTTTCCAGCTTTTTTCAAATATCGTCTACAAATCTAGTTTGAATCCTTAACATATATGAAGATACATGAATTTGATGCATTTATGGATATTTTAATGCAAAATATTGAAGCTGAATATGGGCTTTAAAAAATAATTAAGAGCAAAAACAAACGAAGTCAGTCAACTTTAGTTCATGTCGACCAAAGTCAAGTAATTTATATAAAAGTTTGTAATATTTTCGTCGATATTATCGAACTATTAAAACATATTGTCGAAACCCTATATTATTTAAACTTCAAATGGATATCGTTCATCAATAACGAAGGAAAAACATTTCCACTGAAGTTTACCAAAATGTGTTGATTTTCTAAACAACACTGGTAGATTTCATGTCGGTACCCATGGAAAGTATGTGTCATTGGAAACAATAAAAAATGTGTTAGGAAATACTATAATTTTGATATCGCAAGTAGATTTCGTGTCAGTACCTAATAAAATGGAAGCGTTTAATAGGAAACATTAGGAAATGTTTAGATGTCTTAAACCATGTGTACGAATTGATTAAAGAAAATGGGAGAAAATGGGCTTTTGAAAAAAAAAAAAGATTTTCTCAGCAAAACAGATAAGTCAGTTCACTTTTTAGTTCATGTCGATCGAAGTCATAATTTATATAAAAATTTTGTAATATTTTTGTCAATATTATTGAAGCGTTATCGAAACTACTGAAACATGTTACCAAAAAAATCCTATACTATTTACACTTCAAGTGGATATCATTTATCAATAATTGATGCAGGGCAATTTAGGGGTGATTTAATTTGAATGAAAACCACGATTTAGGAGTGATTTAATTTGGATGAAAACCAAGATAGACTTAGTCGTTTTAGAGTGTAAAAACGACCCAAACACAGCAAGGTGGACTCCTCAACACCCAAATTCAGCAAGTTATCTTACAAGAGAATAACTAAACTAAAATAAGCTAAAAGCTTATAATATCATATATCAATTCAAAGAGAGTTCTTTTTCATTCCATTTCTTAAGTATATATAGAGAACAATGATCTCACATGGGAAACTACTACAAAACCCACTATCATAGGAAAACATCAAACAACATTAATTAAACCCAATTACTATATTACTATAACTAATATATGGGGAAACACTACCTATGGGAAAATACCATTTTCTACAACTAAACAATAGGTAACATTAATGAGGAGGTGGAAGGTCATTGACTTGCTAAATGGATATATGGGATAGTTAGAGCATGGGTAATGGGTCATGGGTTATAGATAAATGAATCATGGATCTTGATATTACACTTTTCACACCTACATAACAAAATACATCTCAAAATGTAGGTTCCCATATCTTGGGCTGCATCAATAATGGAGCCAAAATATTTCCATCAAAGTTTACCAAAATGTGTTGATTTTGTAAATCGCGCATATAAGTTTTATGCCAGAACTCAAAGAAAGTAAGAATTTTGTAGGAAACAATAGAAAATGTGTCAGGAAATACTGTATTTTTTATGTCGCATATATATTTCATGTCGGTACCCAAGGATACGCAAGAGTTTCGTATGAAACGTTAGGAAAAGTGTCGATGTTTTAAACCATGGCAGTGATGGGTATTATATGGTTAACAGTTGATAGAATTATATTTGTGCTCATTTTCCTGAAATTGCTTGGAGTAAGCATGTTTGGTCCATGGCTATCCCAACAAAAATTCAAGTTTTTTTGGAAAATCATGCACTCGGCTCTTCCAATAGATGATTTTTTCAAGTTTGTGTTTGGAAAATCATGCACTCGGCTCTTCCAACAAAATATTTTTTTTGCTCTACTAGCATTGCTTTTCCAAGCAAATGTGTTTTTTGTATTCAGAGTAACCAGGAATCTCTTGACCATTTATTTATCAAAAGTGAGATTTCTAAGCCAATTTGGGAATTCTTTAGCAATTTTTGCAATATTCCTAATCTCAACAAAGATACTACTCAATGTCGGCTAAACAAGTGATATCAAGAAGCGTTTTCTCCTTGTGGTCTTCTGTTTATTGCGATCCCAACTTTTATTGTGTAGAAAACGTGCAAAGAGAGTTACCGAAGGAGATTTGATTCCAAGTTTTGACATCAAATGATATTAATCATATTATACATGCATCTGTTTTGTTATGTAATGAGTATTGATGTATATTTATACTTGGTTATTCATTCCCTAAAGTTTTTTCTTGAATTTTCAACGTTTCCATAATATTTCCCACAATTCCATAATATTTCCGGTGTTTCTTTCGAGTTTCGACTTCCTTAAACTTCTATGAAACATTTCCATTTCCCTAGTGATCGAAGTTTACACCGACACCAAAGCTTAAAACCTTGAGAGCAGGATCTTACATTGTGTTTAAAAAGCTTGGATCTAATGCTTATTAGATTTGCAAAGACCTACAGTTTAGTCTTGTTTTTAATGTGGAAGACTTCACACTTAATCATGGTCATCACCACGATGACAGTAAAGAAGAACACGCACTTAGGTTACCGAATGTGCCAAAAAGGAAGGATGGGATTGAAGATGTTCTTGAAAATCAAGTTGTTTCAACAAGGGCAGGCAGACATCAGAAGTTTTTAATCATTTGGAAATGAAAACTAGTTTCAGAGAGCACGTGGATAACAACTGAAGATTCTCATAAAATAGATCATAATGTATAAGAGAGTACGTGAATCTTAATTCGTCGAGGTCGATTTTTCGAAACAATCGAAAATTAATGGGGATTAGCCATTGAAGGTGTATTTTCGCAAAAAGAAAAATAAGTGAAATGCAAATAAGGCCCACATGGACCCACCCTAATCTAACTTGTCGTGACCCAAAATACCATCTAGGTCAAATGGAACGTTGACTCGCAACACTGCATTATCCTGGGATCTCATCTTAAGACTTCTTAGTTCTTATCTTAACATAAGCATGTAAGGCATACTAAAGAACGAACTTAAAAATTCTTTAATTAATATCCAAATCAGGATATCTAAGGAAGCAATATCCAAGTTAACTTAAACATCTACCACTAACTATCTTATTACAATCTCTTAAAATTGCAAGTCTGATAATCTAAAACTCAGTAATATGGATATCTATCCAAATGATTCTCCTCATCCATATAATCACCTTCCGCTTCCCAAGGTTTAGCAACTATCTCGGAATCTACTAAACATTTCGACATAAAACATATCGACTTAGGAACATTGCGATCAGTGGATATAAAATTCTACCTAACAATATCATAAACACACTATACACAAGCTTATCGTACTCAATTTATAAATGGCATACTTAACCAAGCATAGCATAAATCAAAGTGCGGAAATCATGTGAGCATATCCATCTTTTGTACCAATCAACATACTTAACTTGTGAGCATCTTATCTTACTTGTGAGCTTATTCAACTTGCATACACTTGTGATATAACTTAAAATAACCCAACACTATATATATAAAGAGGCTACAATATATTATTCATACCGAGTACCAACGATTTGACACCTGCCGACATCCTTATGATTCTTGTGAGACAGGTAACTAGTGCCCTTTTTTTCTAAGGAATATATCTACTTGTGAACCAGGCACTAGCACCCTTGAGTAGCAGATACAAGTACCCTGAGATCTTAGACTGGTGTTGGTACTCGTAACTTGTGAGAACTCGGTCATGCAAATCATATTTATACTTACATACATACTTGTGAGATCTTGTGAGCTTATGAGGTTTCATACTTGTGAGTTTGTGAGCATATCATAGGTAATTAACCTCAATTAAACTACACACTAGATTACAAATCTAGTGTCATCGAGAATCCATCATAGTATCTCATACCATCATGATAAACAATATAAACACAAGACTGTGATTTAAGGTTTGTTTATCCGAAAATAAATCACAACATACATCATACATCATGTCTTAAAAATCAAAGTTATCATATCTTGATATAACATGTTCATAATTTAAAAAGCATATAAACAATATATTCAAAATTTCTAAAGCATATAATCACCCCCTTAAATCGTCAAATCTTCACATGCTCACCCCCTTTATTTACATCCCAATCATACAATAAACATGGATCTAAATACTTCTTACATGCTTAACACCTTATTCTTAATTAATTGAATCCCTACATACTTACAAATCCTTAAAACATGCTTGTACATTCTTATTCTTAATTCATACTTCCTCTCAATCTTAATATCATGATCATACCTTGCTAATCGTATCTTTAAAAAATGATTATGCTATTATTAGTTATAGGAATTTTCACATGCTCACCCCCGTTATTTACATCCCAATCATACAATAAGCATGGATCTAAATACTTCTTACATGCTTAACACCTTATTCTTAATTAATAGAATCCCTACATTTTTACAAATCCTTAAAACATGCTTGTACATTCTTATTCTTAATTCACACTTCCTCTAAATCTTAAAATCATGATCATACCTTGCTAATCGTATCTTTAAAAAATGATTATGCTATTATTAGTTTGAGGAAAGTATATCAAACCTTGATTTGATCGCTTCCCTACGATCACGAACATGTTCTACACAAAAGTAACACCCTCCTAAGCATAGCACGAAGATCGAGTCAAGAATAACGCACTCTCGAACACGATCCCGCCTTCTTGGAAGCTTTTCTTTCTTCCTTGCAAGGTTCGTTTCAAACCCTAGCTCTCTCTTCTCTTTCTCTCAAACCCTAGCTCTCTAGTGTTTAGAATAGCATAAGCCTATGAATTGGGGCTTTAATGAGCACATATAGGTTTAAAAACCCTAACTCTCATGTTTTCCTGCAAGGAAAATCGTTTTTCTACCCTTACTGCGCAAAAGTTGGTCGACCGGATTGGGGTTTCAGTCAACCAGATTTTCCTGTATTCCTATTTTCTTCTTCTTTTCTTTTCTTCTTCCTTTAAACATGCTATATGACATTAGTTAGCATTAAAAAAAATACAATATGCATTACTTATTGACACAAATAGCGATAAACAAAGTTCCGGTCTCGACATAACCAGCCCAACCGCAAGCAAGGGCCCACCTCCCAAGTGGTGCGGGCACCCTTATGGCCCCATTTAGGTCATTGGTTATGGGGATAAGCCAAATCTTCTCATGTATATTTTGGTAATTTCAAGTTTTTACAGGCTTTCCAAATATCTTTGCAACTAGTAATTGATTTACTTTCCTATTAGAGTTAGGAAGTTAATAGTAACAATTTATATTGACTAATTCTATTATCATTAGAGTTAGAATGCTATTAGGACTAGTAGTTTCATTATTCTAGCTTGTTTCTAATTAGGACTTTTAGCTTTCTTTCTTTATAAATAGGCATGTAGCTCATTGAGAGAAGTTCACTTCTTATTATCCTTAAGAAGAGGTTTTGATTTCTCCTAAAATATTATTCATTGTTCTTCACTCCATCTATCAATCAAGGTAATTTTACTTCATTTTTTTAACCTTCTCAATCTAGTCTAGTTAGTTATAGCATACTCGATTTATTAGTGGTTAAGTTTACTCATTTAAGGGGTTTATTCCGCACTTGAACCCTAGATTATTGAGGGTTAAATTGAAAATTTAGTTGATCTAGTTTGGGAATCAACTAAATTTTAACTACCTCGGGGCTACATCATTACTGCAAGGACTAAATTAATTTGTAGAATGCTCAAAGGTGCATAGTAACAATAAATGGTTCCAATTATTGCAAACATGTTGCAAGAAATAATATTTCTCCAAAGTACTATTATGTCACAAAAGTGAGATGGGAAATTACCATGTAAGCAATTTATGTTTACATGAATGACGTACATTGAAGTAATCATGATTTTAATCAAATGTAGAAATACATGGTTTGTTATGGTCTTTAGTAGAACGAAATGGCATAACAAAATTCAGGTTGCCAACCCCAAATTTTTGGGATAAACCATTGATCCTGATAAAGAACCTATTACATTCATAAGAAAATCAATTCGGATGTTTGATCCCAGGGTGGAGTGAGGGGTTTCGATCGTTGTTTTATATGCCTCGAGGCAGAGGAGTCGGTTGACCATCTTCTTCTTCATTGTCCTTTTGCTTATGCCATTTGGGGTCAATTCCTTCGCCAACTGGGAATCGTCAGGATTTTTCCTAGATCCCTTCAGAGTTTCCTTATCAGGTTGGTTTTCGTTCCCCATGGAGGGTCCTGTCTCGGTGATTTGGGTCATGCTTCTAGGAGCCATAGGGTGGGCCCTTTGGAAAGAGAGAAACATGCATGTTTTCGATGGTATCGCATCCTCTGAAGATCGAGTGTATCATCGAACTCGACAATCTCTTCTAGCATGGTGCACTATAAAAAAGAATTTTGAGGATGACGGGCTACTTGAGAGACTATAGTACCATGTTTATCTTTTATACATAGTTCTTTTAATTTGTCTGCTATTATTGCCTATCTTCTGTTTTTGTTTTATCTTGCGGTTTTAGGTTCATATTCTGTGTGAACCTTTGATTTGTTTTAGGCGGTTGTACTTTGTGTTCTACCTTTCTATATACTAGCGAGTGGCACGTGCGATGCACGTGAGAGCGAGGGGAAGGAGTTAACCACAATTAATAGGAGATAAAAGGGACACGTGTTAACTCGCAGGTGCAAACTCTCCTCGAGTTCGATCGCGATTGACTGCGATTCTATTCTTTAAATAGATAGATGAGCAAGGGGTAGTTTGGGAATTAAAGTAAAACATTAAATCAAAGTTTTATTTTATATGAGGGTAGATTGGGAATTTCGGAAAAATCAGGCTACGCTTGGCTCTCCCATTATCATAGTAAAGATATATATATATATATATATATATATAATCAAAAAAAAAATTCTTTTAGGAGGATTACCACTCTCTTTATTGATTACACCAGCAACTTCCAATAATTTCTTACTCATGCGCACTAGTTTAGACATTGTATAACCTTAATGTGTTATAAGGATGCACAAATGAATAAATGAGAATTTGTAATGCCTAAGTGCACTACAAAAACATCTACGGGTGAGGTACCTATTTTGAGTGTGTCAACAATGGCCTCCATGTCAAAGAAAGACCATAAAAGGTTGGCCCATAAAAGGTTGGCATGCCACACCAAATGTTTATTTATTTCTTATTAGTAAGTAATAACAAGTATTTTCACATTTATGTATGAAGAAGTAAATACAAAATTATAAATAGGAAAAACCATGTAGTCAAAATGGCAACCACTTCGTCTAGCCAAGATACCTAAATCCTAATACATGCATTGGGGTGTAGGTAAACGAGATCGTTTCAAGCCAAACTCCCAGACATTAAAGTGCTAGTTAACAAAGGCAGTAGCCTGAGACACATAAAGTTATGCATTATTATAAACAAATGAGTTTTACTAATAACAAAGAAAAATAGTAAATTTTGCTTAACTAGAAGGATAATGAAAAGAAAACAACAGCCAAGGGTTTTGGGACGTCTACAGTTATTAGCTTATTGCCTAGGCATTGCCTGGATGTTTTGACTACACTATGGAAAAGCATTCCCCTAAAAAGAAAACATAAGATTAGCAATATGTTACAAAGTATCATCATGTCACATTTCCTTTGATAATCTGTTCTCTCAATAACCTTCAATTTTTCAAGATGAAACTTAGAAGCCCACTGGATTAGGAGCCTTCTGCTGTCCAAGAAAACCATTGGCAAAGAATTGCAAACTACATCGAGCATTATTAAGGCCTTCTCAATAACTTCAGGTTCCATCTGAGTTCATTTAAGCAACCACTGCAATGTGTATGAACTGAATAATACACAATATATTCATTTAGCATAAGGAGAAGGATGTTCCAACTTCCAACTTCATTAACCTATTATGTTGTATGTTCTACAGTAAAGAACACTAACCAATTATGTGAATTCTTGAATTGGTATAAATAGACACCATTAAAGGTGAAGCCAAAAAGCAGCCCTCTAAAGGATTATTCTCTGCAAAAGGACCAATGCTTTCATTGGTCTATAAAGTGGTTACAAACTCTTATGTGTCATACGAAATTTCTATATAACTATTTGGCCTGTTTCTTTGAAAAATCCAAATTGAACCCACAGTTATAAATATTAAGGAAAATCTATTTTTCTAAACGACTTATCAATTCCTCTTGAGCAAGTCAATGAGAATTATATTGCCAAAGCACTCTGCCACAAGTTCCTAAAAGCAACAGCCTTATAGATAAATTTGGCGGGTAACTAGTAACAATAAACATGGTGTTGCTATAAACAACTTGAGTTGTGCGCTTTAATAGTAAAAAAAAATTCTGCTATATTATTCCTAAAATCGAAAAGTGCGAATTAGAACATGTATTAAGGTTCTAAGAAAAATACACAACCCACAAGTACTCAACAAAAAAAAATTAAGAAAATAAACTAAAATAACAACTGCCTCGATTAATTATTATAGTGGATTTCTAGTTGAGGTTTACTGTTTATTATCTAAAAATTATAACCCCCCCCAAAAAAAAAATCATTCAGACCCTTGAGGTGGTGAGATTTGCAGCATGAATAAAAAGAAAACGAGGCAGATTAATTGAGAAGCCAAATTAAGAGAATAATATTATAATCTGTACCCTCATCTCGCTGTTGCCGAAAAAGCTATCGAAGAGCTTGCGAAAGGCCTGCCCCATGACTGATTTCTGTGTCCGTCTGGAACTTCAAAATCGATTTTACTTTTTCTTGTTTTTGTTTCACGGAGGAGGAGAGGGAAAAGCTTCGGCCAGAATTGAAGCGCTCATGGATGGACAGGTATGATCACAGAGAAGGTGAAAATATTCCTTCGCGTTTCCTACGAAAGAAAGCTTTGTGTTTTTGTTTTTTTTTTTTTGAGACTCACTCTCTCTCTTGACCGAGCACACAAAAAAAACGCAGTTCTAACGTGCGCAAGGTGTATACTAATATAAACTTAAAATATCTTCATTGATACACTAGCGGGTGGCACGTGTGATGCACGTGAGAGCGAGGAAAAAGAGTTAACAGTTCATAGGAGTTTAAAAGGACACGTGTTAACCCACGGGTGTGATTGAACTCTCCCCGAGTTCAATCGTGATTGGCTGTGATTCTAAATAGATAGATGAGCAAGGGGTAGTTTGGAAATTAAATCAAAGGCAAGGGGTATCTTGGGTTTTAAAGCAAAACATTAAATCAAAATTTTGTTTTTATACAAGGGTAATATGGGAATTTCAAGGGGTAGTTTGGAAATTAAATCAAAGGCAAGGGATATTTTGGGTTTTAAAGCAAAACATTAAATCAAAATTTTGTTTTTATACAAGGATTGCATGGGAATTTCGGAAAAATCATCTATGCCAGCCGCTCCCATTATAATAGTAAAGAAAAGATGTATTTCGTACATATTTTTGTGACGTCAGGGCTGTCAATTGGTAGGCTGGGGTCTGTCCAGGCATATGTATTTCTTACATATTTCTAAGACATAATGTCTAGGGCTGTCATTTAAATGACTGTCAATGTGCCGAGCCAGCTCGAAACAAGCCGAATTGAACTGGATTAAAAAGCTCATCTAGCCGAGCCAAGTGAGTGAGCTCGTTTAGATAACGAGCCGAGCTCGAGTAAGAGGTAGCTCAGCTCAGCTCGGCTCGACTAATTCAATGAATACACATGTACAATTATACCCCTGCCAATATTGAGTTTTACAATAAAAAGTATAAGAAAATGAAATAAGTTTTTTTCGGGTTAGATAAAGCACTATTTTATCTTCTCATTTTCTTTGTACCCAACATTTAATCCCTTAATTGTTAGAATATGGTCCCCACTATACACTTTTTTTTTTTTAATTAGAGCTTAACAAGCCGACTCAAGCTTGATGATTTGTGGACAACCCAAGGATTGTGAAAATAAGGTTGGAACCACCTCTATGGGTCTGCAGGGGAAGAAAAACAAAATCTAGAGAGTGCGATCGATCGCATGCAGGCGAAATTAAACAATAAGGCTCTGGACCATATGCGATAGATGGAATGCCATGTGCGACAAATTGCAGGGATCTGCGATCGATCGCAAGGTTGTGCGATCGCAAGGTTCTTTTCTACTAATAAACCAAATCTAAGGAGTGCGATCGATCGCAAGGTTCTTTTCTACTAATAAACCAAATCCGTATTCCAAGTTTACATATACAAGACATAAACGTAAAGATAAAGGTGGACATGCCCACCCATCAAAATACAAAAGAGAAACTCTCGTTCTCACTCCGCTCAGCAGTAGTCTAAGTATGGCCACACGTCTAAATCTCTATCCATTTATGACTGCATTGGGATAGGTGGCTCCCTCTCTTCAACGTATTCTTCCTCAACCCAAGGCTCAGGGTCAAGGGCATCCACAGTACCTACCGACATAAACGTACGACTGAGCATGGAATACTCAGCGGGTACCAAATATTAACCAATAGTCATATCATAATAATGATAGAATAAAGCAGGAAGCAGTTCATATAATTACCAAGAAAAGTAAACAGTTTATAGTTCGTGCTTGTAGCATATCGAAGTCGGAAAAACTCTTGAAATCATCTTGTATTTGACTTAACTTGAAATACTCGTTTCATGTGTGAAAACTTCTCATGTCTGTCTTGCTTGTTTGTCATGCGTGCTTACTTGGAATTTAAACATGCTCGACTGGGTATGCCTAGCTGTCGTTCATAGACCGTCGCAACTATTATCCCCTATGCTGGACCGGGTATGCCTAGCTGCCGTTCATAGACCGTCGCAACTAGTATCCCCTATGGTGGACCGGGTATGCCTAGTTGCCGTTCATAGACCGTCGCAACTAGTATCCCCTATGCTGGACCGGGTATGCCTAGCTGCCGTTCATAGACCGTCGCAACTAGTATCCCCTATGCTGGACCGGGTATGCCTAGCTGCCGTTCATAGACCGTCGCAACTAGTATCCCCTATGGTGGACCGGGTATGCCTAGCTTCCGTTCATAGACCGTCGCAACTAGTATCCCCTATGTTGGACCGGGTATGCCTAGCTGCCGTTCATAGACCGTCGCAACTAGTATCCCCTATGTTGGACCGGGTATGCCTAGCTGCTGTTCATAGACCGTCGCAACTAGTATCCCCTATACTGGACTTGTGATATCGAAGCAAAGCATATCTTAGGATATGCCCTACCCCTATTACTAACCCTTACATTTAGCCTTGTCTCATGGTGGTCGTGAATCGAGACTAAAAACCCTTGTTATTGAAAAACCCGATAAACCATGTCATGCATGCCGTGCTCATGAAATCGTGTACAATTAACTCATGAAATGAAATAAAACATGATAGGCTCAAAATCATTCAAGGCAACATTTAATATCAAGGCAATTTAAATGTACAAGCATGCAATTCTAGAAAACGAGTAAATCTACAATCATGCTATTCTAAAAAGCGAGTAACACACTATCATAGACCCTAGAAATTTCCCTATGCTTTATATCATGCCTTTCTTGACTTATGATTTATTCTCTTCACCTTGACATTTCATCAAACATATGGTGTGTACATTATGGTTAACGCCTACTTCATACTTTTCTAGATGGTTTAATATTCACAACATACATCTGTATTCATTATTGGTACAATACCCTCCCCATTTTATTCATCACAACACATTCACACGGCATCTATCGCCCAACATCCATTCTCACACCACAAACCATCTCCCATTATGTTCATACTTTAGGGAAAACAACAAAGAAGGTAAGAAAAGAGAAAATATGAACTAGGAGGGTAGCATATGTTACCGACCTTGAAAAGCGAGGAAAATCCTTCAAAACGTGCGTGGAGACGTTACCGATCTTGGAGGAGGCGTTTCTCACAAACCTTGCCTTGGATTTGAAGAATCCAAGCCTTTGGGAGTGATCTAGGTCACCCACTTGCTTAATCTCTCCTCAAAGATGAAAACCCCTCTTGGAAACTCTCTTCTTCTTTCGATCTCTCTTAAGCTCTCTTTAGGTTTAGGGTAAACCAAAACCCCCAAATATCATCCCCTATTTATAGGCAAGGAGGAGAAACCCTAAAAATCCCGAATAAAATTTATGGGTTCGCAATCTACGATCGATCGCAACATGTTTACGATTAATCGTAAATATGCTACGATTGCTCGTAGTTTCCTACGATTGATCATAACCTTTACCGACATATTTGTCCATTCCTGAGATTCTACGATCGATCATAAATTTCTACGATCGTTAGTAACTTGCAGAAAATTTTCAGATTTTCCTTCTTTTGTGTTTCGGTCATAACTTTTGACTCATTCGTTGGATTTTGACGATTCAACTTGCGTTGGACTTGTTATTCGAAAAAGAACATTTCTAGCATTTTAGAATTTTCAATTTCCATCTTATTTATTGACCAAATTACCCTTAAAGTTAATTGATTAGCAATTAGAGTTCAGTAAACCAGATTTTTAACTTATCCGACTTAGGAATCCCACTTCTTAACATTCAAGGTTCTTTAAAATCTCTCATTTCATAGAAATGGAAGATTTCAAAGGCCTAAAGCCTTGGCACGGGTCCCAATACATGGGCCAAAGTTCTGGGGTTCTACACGTACCATCCTTCTCGCAGTAAGAGGAACTGAGAGATTGCTTGTCTTGTCCAAAAAATAGCTCACCCTAGGCCAAAGCATGATACAGAAAATAAATGACATTAGGGAAATCAAATTTTCATTCGCCCATTATCAGGAAAACCGAATGAATCTGCCCTTTACAAATTACCAAAAGCTACTACATATTCTTCTCTTATATGAATCATGATAAATATTTATCACAATATATAAGATTGACTCATAACTATAATCTCATGCAATTAAATGCAACATGGTGATGGAGTACTTTTTTCGATATTTTAAAAGTTTAAAAAAATGATAACAATTATCATTGAGCTCGATAAATCTATATCTCATATAGATCAAACCAGAAAAAAAGTAAAAACATTATATTTTCCAACAAACAATTTTAATAATTATTAAAATTATTTTTAAAATTTCGGATAGGATTTTCTTCAATTTCTTTAAGTGATATTTATTATTTATTAGGACTTTCCTAACAAAACAAAATAAATACCCAAAATCCTAAACATGATCTCATCATGCAGAAAGGAAAGTTTTATTAATAAATAAAAACAATTATAATAAAATGATCTCATCACTTTATAGGGTTTTAAAATTTTTGAATAAAATCTATTTATTAGAAAAACATTTATTAATTATTTTTAAACAATTAATCAATATTTTAAATGATCTAATCATTTAAAAAGTTTTAATAATAAATTTTTTATTTTGAAAAAAAATTAAAATTGCACCAAGCTTGTTTTTTTAAATTATTTTATTATTATTATCAAATCTCCTTCGATAAATAATAAAAAAAATATTTATTTATTTATTCATCTCATGAACAAATAAAAGAAAAAGATCCACGAGGTGAAATAAATAAATAAAATCCATCTCCTGAATTAACTTTTAAAAAATGAAAAAATCACTTCTTAACCATAAGCTCTGATACCACTTGAAGGGACTCCAGATGAAAAAATATGCGGAAATCTGGATCCCAAAGATCTTTATACCATAGAAAACATTTAATTTTATCTACATTAAAGAAGAAGAATACCTTGGTGAATGATGTTCACTGGTGTCGAACAAAACGATAGAACTATAGAACTCTTTGTAGAGATTTCTCGAAAAAATAATCCCAGCTCGATCCTCGCTCTTCGCTATCTCAGCGAAGTTTTCGAATCTTTCCTTAGGTTTATGAAGAACAAAATAATCCTTGGATCAATCCTTAGAAGAAGATCATAAGATAAAAAAAGAAGAGATTATGGAGTTCCAACTCTTTAAAACTCCACAAGAGGTTCACAAAAATCCCTTGGGGTGTTCTCCCTTGCTCACGAAAATCTTTGGGTGTCCACACTTAGGCTCACAAAAATCCTTGGGGTGAATATCCTGCCCCACACGTTTTGGCTTGTGGTATATATAGATGTGGATCTAATCCATATCTTGATAATTATCTTTTAGAGTTTCTAATAATGATAACACTTATCATTATTAGAATCCTGGTTAATCCACAAGAAGTTTGTTATCACAAAAATTCTATAGCAAGTTTCCTTTTCCAGAAAGGACTCCTTAATTAAAAGGAACCAACTCCCTAAAAAATAGGGTTCATTGAACCTAGAATCTAGATTCTCCATTGGGGGGAGGGGGGGCATGAGCTTTAAAGGGAGGGATTAGTGATTATCCTTTATCTCTTTTGTTTCTTCACAACCAAGTAATTATCTAATCTCATTAGATAAGAGATAATTAATTAATAATTATCTACTAACCAAAATCCCTAAAAAGTAGGGAAGATAAAGTAGACACCACCTTTAGGGTGTTAATCCCTTCGGCATGAGCCCACCTATAAGGTCCATTTTAATTGGGTTTTATGAATATGGGTCAAACCCATATTCCCTTATATTTGGTTGGTTAAAAATTATTATTTTATCTCTTTAAATTAGATTAATATTTAATCTAAAACATAGATTAACATTTAATCTATTAATATAGATTAGCATTTAATCTATTATTATAGATTAACATTTAATCTATTTGTGCGAGCTTGTATATCTTTTATGAGCACCTCTACAGATTGCTCTGAGACATTCTAACCCTAGCTTACCCGGTGTTATCTCATTGACCCTTAATAGGAAGAACACCGGAATTGCAAGTTACGTGAGAAATCGATATTGCAATTGAATCCCAGTGAAAGAATATAAACCAAAAAGATCCCGCCACATGAACTAATGCATTCAAATTATCCTTCCATTAACAAATCCCTAATAGGCCTTCGAGACTAAGATACTATCTAACACATACCCTATTGTACATCATCCGAGGTTCCAAGATATTTGATTAAGCCATGAGAAACTATTTCTCATGTTAAAACATTTTGAAAAAATCTTTTATTAAATACAATAAATTTTATTTTAAAATATATTTCAAATATATTTGATTTCAAAATCACCTACGCAAGCTTTTAGCTTAATGAATTGTCTTACCCTAGAACTTGGATAATCTCTCAATTTAATGAGGATGGATTTCTTGTTTGATATTCACCACGACTCGAACAACTTTCTGATTATCCAACTGTCACCTTATCGTAGTCCCTCAAGTAGAGAGTACTTAAGTGCAATCAAAACAACCTGACCACTTTGCTCAGTTATAAATGAACTCATCAGATCTAAGGATCATCAAATCTGTTCAATGTGAATGAGAGACCATCTATCTGATAGTATGTTTATGCAAGAGGTCTTTCATTGAATGCAATCAGTTAATGTATATTTAGGCACCCATATGCCGATTTGTAGTCTTCACTACAATAGTTTGAGATAAAACAACATCTCAACCATTGAGAACATTTAAGCATTATGGCGGCCATATAAGTGAAGTGCCCAGCTTCACCCATAGATGTGACTCTATAAGGTATAAGGAACTGGAAAGCTATATCCATATGTGTCAATCTATAACCAATCACATAGCTTTCCTACAATATATCCTAGGGACCTTGTTCGATATCTCATATCGTATAGATCATCTCATGATCTTGGTCAATTACCCATAATGAATGCACAATAGATAAAAAAGATGTCTTTATTAATCTAATCAATAAAAATTTTACAATATAAATGACTTTTCAGGGCATAATGTCCAACAATCTCCACTTGCTCTTAAAGTCACTCTGACATAGATTTCAATCCCATACTATCGAAATGTGTTAGAGATACTTTATCTGATAAAGCTTTTGTCATCGGGTCAGCAACATTAAGATGAGACCTAATCTTTGTAACAATAATTTCTTGCCTTTCAATAATCTCACGAATGAGATGATACTTTATCTCCACATGTTTCATATTCTTCTGGCTCCTAGGTTCTTTGCTATGTGCTACTACACCATTAATATCACAAAAAAGAGTGATAGGTTTAAGTGTTGAAGGAACATTTCCTAGCTCTTGCAAAAATCTTCTGAACCAGACTGCTTCTTTTACAGCTCTATAAGCCTCAATATACTCTGCTTCTGTGGTGGAGTTTGCAACGCTTTTCTGCTTTATGCTGCACCAACTCACAGTAGCACCACCCAGTGTGAACACATATCCAGATGTGAAAGCTCTATTGTCTAGATCAGATTAGAAATCGGAAGCAGTATAACCCACTCCAGCGAAATCTTCAGATTGAATAGTAAGCACATATCCCTAATCCTTTTCAAGTACTTCATGATACGCTTCACAGCAATCCAATGAATGTCTCCTGGATTACTCTAGAACTGACTACAACTCCCATTGTACGACAGATATCCGGTTTGGTACATAGCATGGCATACATGAGGCTCCCAACTACCGAAGCATTTGGGCACCTCTTCATCTGCTCAATCTCAGCAGGATCTTAATTCCGAGAATATAGGATGCCTCTCCCAAGTCTTTCATTGAGAAATGTTGAGAAAGCCAAATCTTGACTAATGACAACATCCTTATATCATTCCTAATGAGTAAGATGTCATCTGCGTAGAGAATAAGGTATACTACCACTCTCCTACTATCCTTCTTGTAAATACAAGATTCCTCTAAATTTCCTTAGAATCCAAATTCTTTGATCAAAAGATCAAATCTTTGGTTCCAGCTTCTAGAAACTTATTTCAAACCATATATTAACTTGTTTAGCTTACATACCATGTTCTCCTGATTAGGAGCAATGAAGCCCTCAGGTTGTTTCATATAGATGTCTTCTTCTAACATTCCATTTAGGAAAGCAGTTTTGACATCCATTTGCCATATCTCATAGTCGTGGTGTGCAGCTAGCTATAGCTAGTAATATCCTGATGGATTTGAGCATAACTACTGGTGAAAAAGTATCCTCATAATCAACTCCTCGAATTTGAATATTACCTTTTACAACAAGTCTTGCTTTATAGGTCAACACGTTGCCATCGACACCCTTCTTCCTTTTGTAAATCCATTTCTATCCAATGAACCTTATACCATCTGGTGGATCTACTAAAGTCCAGACACCATTGTCATACATGGAGTCTATTTCAGCATTCATGACTTTTTACCATTGAGGTACATCTACATCTAATGTAGCTTCCTGATAAGTGTTAGGATCTATATCCTTGTCATCAGGGGTAACTAAATAAACCTCACTATTATAATATTGAAGTCTATTTGGTGGTCTAGAAACTCTTTCAGACCTTCTCAGTAGAATAAAATTAGAAGAGTCTGTAGTGGAAGAATTAGGTTCAGGTGGGATATTAGCTGTGTTGTCTTTCATCTCATGAAATTCAACCTTTTTAAGAAGATCCAAATCTTCCTCCAAGAATGTGGCATGATTCCTAACAACAATTGTTTGGTATGCCTTGGAGTAGAAATAGAAACCCTTAGTTTCCTTTGGATACCCTACAAAATTCTATTTTTCTGTTCTAGATTCTAACTTGGTACGTTCAAGCTTGCAACATGCGTAGGACAACCCCATACCCTTAGATGTTTTAAACTAGGTTTTCGCCCAATCCACAATTCATAGGGTACTGTAACTGGTATTTATTTAAAAGCCGATTCAGAATATAAATGGTTGTTTGTAAAGCATACCCCCAAAGATAGGAAGGTACATCAGCATGGCTCATTATAGATCGAACCATATCTATAAGGTTCGGTTTCATCTTTCAGAAACACCATTCTGTTGAGGTGAGGTAGGACTTGACCATTGTGAGATAATCCTATTATCCTTTGAGTGATCAAAAAAA
This sequence comes from Tetracentron sinense, assembly GCA_015143295.1. NCBI lineage: Eukaryota > Viridiplantae > Streptophyta > Magnoliopsida > Trochodendrales > Trochodendraceae > Tetracentron > Tetracentron sinense. The sequence goes on from CM026571.1 coordinate 26,563,916, forward strand.
TCGTTGGTGAGGTATTCACCACCATGATCTGATCGAAGTGTCTTTATGGATTTGTCTGTTTGATTTTCAACTTCTAATCTGAATTCTTTGAACTTTTCAAGAGTGTCAGATTTGTGTTGCATCAAATTGACATATCCATATCTTGAATAGTCATCGGTAAATGTAGCAAAATACCGGTATTGACCTCTTGCAACAATATTCTATGGACCACATACATCACTATGTATGAGTCTCAACTTCTCTTTTTGTAATATTATTATTTGTTTCTGTATTGGTTGTCATGGGCCTTTCTAGCATAGGTGCCCTGTTTTTGGTGGTGTCATTGATCTTAGGGGGAGAAAATCAAGTTGAGTTGTTGAGGGGGAGTTTGTGCTTTATATTTCTATCTTGTTCCCCGCTCTTAAGTCCCCGCATTGTCTGCTCTTACTTGGATGGATTGTGTTTGCCTTGATATTACACATGTGCTAAAGTGCTATATTCTTTGTGATATTGGCTTCCTGCTTACCTTTGGCAATTGTGCCAAAAAGGGAATATTGGGTATTGTTTACCAAGTTCAGTACATTCCTTGCATTATTTGTGCTTATTTATTTTTATATTCCATACATGCTTCACTAGGAGTTTTGTTTATGAGCATATGCAGGTGCAGGGTTGCAGCAGACAGATTCTACTTGACAAGAGCTTAAGTGTCTTAATTTAAGATGATTTTTCAAATGGTGTCATGTAATAGTGTTGGAGTCATGTAATGTCTTAATTCGCCGTTTTGATGTGTTTGAGTGAGTTTGTGTCAAGTCATGTACTTCAATTTGGTTTTGCCACGGAATTGCCAAAGGGGGAGATTGTAAAGTTCATGTTTTTTGTGTTGGCTTATTCCGGTGTCAAAACAAGTAAGTCTAGGTGTCTAGGTGTCTATCTTGTGTCTTTACCGTCAAGCATCCACGACAAGTGAAGTTGAAGAGTGTTGAAGACTCAGTTGATCGACTCGGTTGATCATTTCCTTTGTTTCTTTCATAGGATGGTAAGTGACCTAGATACCATGCTACCATAGGTGGGAATTGACTTAGAATAATTATAATAGGATACCTTAGGTGGTAAGTGTCCTAGACTAATCATATGGACCCAAGGAAGTGAGATATGCAGCCCAAAGCAAGTTCAAAATTCTGAAATTTTTTTTAAAACTAAGGTTTCTTGTAGGTGGCATATCTCCCAAACCGTAGATTGTATTTTACTCTATAATATATCAAATCGATCGCGTCGAAAAGATCTACAACTTTTATGATGGGTGAGAGAGCCAAAAATGAATTTTGAAAATCAAGTCAGCACCTCAAGGTCGACCTTGGGCGTTTTGGGTCGACCCTGGGTCTAAAAAATTATGTATGAGAAAAAGGGGGAGAGAGTTGATTTTTTGAGGGTCGACCCTAGAGGATACTTGGCTCGACCAAAGTGGGGTAGTTGGGTTGACCCAAGTAACCTCCAGGGTCGACCCTGATATGGCAGTTTTTGCCAAATTTGATTTTTTTGCCTATTTTGGTTCTTTTAACATTTTTAGCAACTTCTAAACCAAGTTTTTGAATTCCCTATATAACTAGAACCCTTCCACTACGAAAATTGGAATTTGGGGAGTGTGTGGAGATTACTTTTAAGTTTCTCTAGAGGTCATAAAACCTATGAGATTTATTTTTCTCTATCCTCTTTGTTAGTTGCTTTGATCCTAGAGTTTGTAAGCCAAAAGCTCCATTCTTGCTTGTTTGGACATGTCCATTCAAGGAATTCATCTAGGAGTTGATTTTAATCAAACCATCAACCCGTTCTGGATAGAACAACTTGGCCGGAGTGTTCTGGAGCTTTTGCAAAGGAGATCGATCCGAGACAGATCGTGGATGTGTGATTTGGTCGGTGGAATCCGAAGCCGTCATTGACGGAGATCAATCGAAAGATCGTGAATTGTTTTCAAGACACAAAGAAATGTACGAGCGGCTGCTGTTGATCACGGGACTTGAGAGTTCGTGATAAATTTTTGAGGCGTGGAGGACTAAGAGCTGAAGGATCGTAGTGTCGAGTCTGAAGGAGTCAAGTTCGAGTCTTATAAGTTCTTGTTAACTTTGTCTTAGTGGATTCTCATGGTTGGACTAAGTCCTGTGGTTTTTTCCAGAAAGGTTTCTATGTAAAAATTCTTGTGTTATGGTTTGATTGTTTTTCCTAGTTCTGCACTTAAATTCATCATCCCTAAACTTAATTGTTAAATCATAAAAATGGTAGATAGAATTGTAGGGAAACCTAACCATCCCCTCGAACTTGTGAGTTCTCAACTCAAACATCGGATTTGAGGTTCACCGAATTTTTTGAATTGGTATCAGAGCGGGTTCACTAATTTTTTAGTGTGATCTTATTCTTATATTCGGTGAATATAAATCTCCGAAAGAGAGGGAGGATCCATCTCTTGTCCCCCATTATTTGATGAGAATAATTATGCCTATTGGAAAGCTCGAATGAGAGCGTTTCTAAAATCATTAGATGAGAGAGTATGGATCTCCATTGAACAAGGTTAAACTCATCCAATAAAGACCATAAATGACCAGACCATCCCTAAACCTTCTTTTGAATGGACCAATACAGAGCTTGAAAGTTGTAGATGAAATAGTAAGGGTCTAAATGCAATCTTCACGGTTGTCACACTCGGATAATTTCAACATATTTCTAAATGTGACACTTCGAAGGAGGCATGAGACATTCTTCAAATTACCCATGAATTACAACTATCAAGATCTCCAAACTTCAAATATTGACCTCTAAGTTTGAAAAGTTGATAATGAATGATGATGAAACTTTTGACAGTTTTTATGCTAATTTGAGTGACATTGTCAATTCTAGCTTCAATTTAGGGGAAAGAATTCCTGAGTCCAAAATTATTAGAAACATTTTGAGATCTCTACCTGAGAGATTTCGATCAAAGGTTACCGCCATCGAAGAGATCAAAAATGTTGATGCTCTCAAAATCGACGAGTTGGTTGGTTCTCTCCAAACCTATAAGTTAAATCTAAACTCATCTAAGAAACCAAAATCCATTGCCATGAAATCCGTCAAGGAATCCATAGATGGTTCAGATAGTGACTCTAAGGATGAAGAAGAAGAGTTGGCTTTATTTGTAAAGAAATTCAGATTTTTTTTTAAAACTTAATAAGAGATTTAATCCTAAAAGACGAAAATCTTTTGAAAAGCTCAAGTTTAACACTTTGAAAACAAGAAACATCTTAAAAGTGTGGACAAGAAATCCCAAGGTGTTCAATGTTATGAATGCCAAGACTACAATCATATTATTGCTGAATGCTCTAATAAGAAAAGATTTAAAGGCAAGGCAATGGATGACAATGAATCTGAATTTGAGGAATCAGATAGTTCTTCTTGTGAGGAGACTAGGGGTTATGTGGCCTTCACTGCATCTTTAACTGGGATTGAATAATCTTCTTCAAATGCGGTGAGTAACCAACACTGTAGTGATAGTGAGGAGGATGATGAGAGTCAGAATGACTCAGATTCTGAGGGAGACCTTGAGGTAGCCTATGATGAGCTATTTCAGGAATGCCTAAAAATGAAAAAGGTTCAGTTTTCCATGTCCAAAAAGATCAAATCTATTGAAATGGAAAAAGATGCCTTAGACCAAGTGGCTTCAGGGTTGAGAGCTCTTGTGGCACAGCTTGAGGAAGAGAAGGCTTCCCTCCTTGTCAAGACTCAGCTTCTTGAATCTAATTTGCATGTTTGTCTTGATGAAAAGACAAGTCTTGAAATCAAGTTGGCTGATCTTGAGCAAAATCAGAGGTGTGGAGATGAGAAGGGAACTTCATCTACCTTGAACACTAGGCCTGGTGCTAAAAGGCGCCCTCCTGCTAAAGGGAAAGACCCTTCTACTCAGAAATTCATTCCTACATGTCATAAATGTGGCGTGAAGGGTCATAATAAGCCCCGATGCCCTAACCTTCGAAAAATGAGCAATCATGGTTTTGAGAACCAAAATAATCTTAATGGGAATCTTCAAAGAGAGTTAGGTCCTAGTGGAGAAGTCTAGGAGTTTGTGTGAAGATGTGATGAAAATTTCTCACAACTCTAGACAGTGGCATGGTCATGACACTCCATATGCTAGATATAAAGGAGGTAACGGGGAAAACCATAATGCCCGCCATAATTCTAGGACTCAATCTTGGAAAAGGACGAAGATGCTCATACCTACCTCAACTAAAACGGTTAGAGACCAAAGGGTCAATCAAACTTTTAAAACCGTTTGGGTGAGAAAGGAAAACCTGAAGGGCTTTACTTAGCTCGTGCCTGTCATAGCCTAGGGTGTGTTGTTAGTGTTTTATCTTGTCCTAGTGCTGTGATGTCTGTGTATACTAGTAGTTTGTCTTTTTACTAGTATTTATTTACTTTGGTATGCTTTTCTGTTTTCTTTATTTCGAAAAATCCAAAAACATTAAAAAACTCATGTTGCCCTTGTTTGACTTGTTTGATCTGCATTCCTTGTGTGATCTTTATTTCTATACTTGTCCAGGGTTGAACATGAATTTGTTGCTGATTGTAGATATATCATCTGCATAGTCTCTTGGTTAGGCCGAAAATTAGACTGGTTTTATCTTGCACAGTTTGAGACTTATTCATGTGTGTATGTTTTACAAATTTCACATGCACTCCTATTGATTCTGTTGAGAGGTCTATTTTCCAATCTGTAGGTGTTTGACTTATCCCAATAGTGTGACCTTGGATTACCAATCTAGATTTTGTTAGTCATCCCCATTTGTGTATCCTCCATGAACAAAAATTGCTGCAATGAAAAGGGCTACCTACTGGGCTAGTGTGAAGTCACTATTGGATACAAACAGTATGAAATGGCTACCTAGGCGGACAGTAAGTATCTATCTGGGTCACTAGAGTGAAAGCCCCTGCTGCCAATAGCCAGGACTACCTACCTGTTTGGAGGCAACTCCATAGCCAGGACTACCTATCTATCTGGGTCACTAGTATGAAGTCACTATTGCATGCAAAGACATATTTCGATAAAAAAAAAATCAAAAGATATCTTACATTGTTTGGAGGTATTTGAAAAAAGGTAAAAGAAAAAAATATGGTCAAATAAAATGGATAAAGAAGCACCAAAATATAAAAAATCATCATATCTGGATCAACTAGGTTTGACTTCTAAGATGTATATCTCCGGAGTCCCCTTAGTGGTTAATGTCATATTCTTGGAAAGGGAAAAAAACCTTGATTTAGTATCTTGTAAGACCACCTTTAGACACATATTGCTTCACTTTTCAACTGTTCACGAACTGTGACTAAGTGAATTGGCTATGCTTTAGCATTCCGTGAGATTTAGTTAGATGTGTATCCTCAATCGGACTGACTAATCATGTTCTGCATTGGATTCGTAATTTTAAATTACTACTGTTTGGAATGTTTTTGATGCATGTTTGGGTGGCACATGATATTATTTTTGTAATATTATTATGTGTTTTCGTATTGGTTGTCATGGGCCTTTCTAGCATAGGTGCCCTATTTTTGGTGGTGTCCTTGATCTTAGGGGGAGAAGATCAAGTTGAGTTGTTGAGGGGGAGTTTGTGCTTGAGTTGTAGAGGGGGAGTTTGTGCTTTATATTTCTATCTTGTTCCCCGTTCTTAAGTCCCCGCATTGTTAGCTCTTACTTGGATGGATTGTGTTTGCCTTGATAGTCATGTGCTAAATTGCTATATTCTTTGTGATATTGGCTACCTGCCTACCTTTAGAAATTGTGCAAAAAAGTGGGAGAATGTTGGGTATTATTTACCAAGTTCAGTACATTCCTTGCATTACCCATGCTTATTTATTTTTATATTCCATATATGCTTCACTGGGAGTTTTGTTTATAAGCATGTGCAGGTGCAGGATTGCAGCAGACAGATTCTACTTGACAAGAACTTAAGTGTCTTAATTTAAGATGATTTTTCAAATGGTGTCATGTAATAGTGTTGGAGTCATGTAATGTCCTAATTCACCGTTTTGATGTGTTTAGTTGAGTTTGTGTCAAATCATGTACTTTAATTTGGTTTTGCCACGGAATTGCCAAAGGGGGAGATTGTAAAATCCATGTTTTTTGTATTGGCTTATTCCGGCGTCAAAACAAGTAAGTCTAAGTGTCTAGGTGTGTATCTTGTGTCTTTACCGTCAAGCATCCACAACAAGTGAAGTTGAAGAGCGTTGAAGACTCGGTTGATCATTTCCTTCGTTTCTCTCATAGGATGGTAAGTGACCTAGATACCATGCTACCATAGGTGGGAATTGACTTAGAATAATCATAATAGGATACCTTAGGTAGTAAGTGTCCTAGACTAATCATATGGACCTAAGGAGGTGAGATATGCAGCCCAAAGCAAGTTCAAAATTTTGAAAATTTTCAAAAAACTAAGGTTTCTTGTAGGTGGCATATCTCCCAAACTGTAGATTGGATTTTTCTCTATAATATATGAAATCGACCACGTCGAAAAGATCTACAACTCTTGTAAAGGGTGTGTGAGAACCAAAAATGAAGTTTCTCATGGCTAGACTAGGTCTCGTGGTTTTTCTCAGAAGGATTTCCACGTAAAAATTCTTGTGTTATGGTTTGATTGTTTTTCCTATTTCCGCACTTAAATTCATCATCCCTAAACTTAATTGTTAAATCATAAAAATGATAGATAGAATTGTAGGGAAACCTACCCATCCCCTCGAACTTGTGAGTTCTCAACTCAAACATCGGATTTGAGGTTCACTGAATTTTTTCATCAGGGAACACCCTGGGCCTATTGTGGGCCCTGGGGGTGGACCGGAGTGGGCCTCATAGTGAGCTAAAGTCACCCTACTTGGTTGCTGATAATGGTGGTAGATGATCTAACGCCATTACTGACAGTTTTCTGTTTTTGAATTTTAACCGTGGTTAGGTACAAGTTAAGAACCTGAAAGGACCAGGTTAGACTCATAGAGGTATGGGGGAGCTAGTCCAGGCCCTGGAAATGGACCAGGGCCCACCTATATGGGTTTACAGGGGCTGCCAAGGTAAGTGTCGGGAATGGCAGTACTGAATTTACCGCCATTCCTGGATCTGTCCAGAACTGGGTTTGTGCCCACAGGGGCTGCACTACAAGGATTCCAGGGGTTTCCTCATGGAATGAGGGACCCCCAGAAGGGTCTATGATGGTCCTGAGTGGTTTGGGGGAGAGGATATACCCACTCGGTGTACCCCATACCTATGTATAAGGTAGGGGAAGCCCATGTGTTGGGTTTGAGCAAAACACAAACAGCAAGTAACAAAAAACAGTCACCTGGAAGTGACCAAGGCTTACAGTGGATGCAAAAGAAGATAAAAAAGGATAGAGGATGCCCTACCCTGCTGCTCTGCTTTTGCCGTGAAGGTGGAGGCTGTCTACAGTGGTAGTGCACCAGTGGTGGTGCTGCATAGTGACAAGGGAAGCTGAGGGTGGCCCTGAGGGTTCTTGGTGAAGCTTATAGAAGCTTCGAACAGGTCTTAGGGCCTTGGTTTTCAACAAGGATTTGGAATGGGAGTTTTCAGATCCATTCACTGGTTGTGGAGGGTGCAGCTTTATAAGGGAGCTCTTGGGGACTCAAAGGGGATTAAAAGGAAGGCCTGGAGGGTGTATGGACCCTGTGGAGGTTGAGTAGAAGCCTTGAGGCGAGGGTGGAGTGTGTAAGGGGGTTTGCAGAAGTTGTGAACTGACTCTCAGGTAATGGCGGTAGATGATTTACCGCCATTGCCAAACCAAGCACAAACTAATTGGCGATAAATCATTTACCGCCAATACTGGATTTCTTTAAACAGGACCTGGCCCATGCGCGCTGATCGGTGCTAAATGTTATACATAAAAGCACCTCAAACTTAACTTGCTAATCATTTAGAGTAATTATTTATATTATTTTATGCTACTTGGTTGTTTATTCTTATTTCAGGTTCATACGAGGAAAAGAAGATAAAATGGAAGATTTACAAGCTTCAAAGACTCCAAAAATCTCAGAAAAAAAGAAGAGTAAAAGAAAGAAGAAGAAAAGAGAGCGAAATCGCATAAATCTACCCTGATAAATCGATTGGCCAAAATCGCACTTCTACCAATAGAGGGGTAGTTTGGTAATTTTTCTTTATCCAAAATTTATGAAACTTTTTAGGTAGATTCTAGATGACCTAAAGGAGCTATGTTTAAAATTTCGGGTCAATCCGATTAAAATTGAGCTCTCTAGAATTATTTGAAGTTCAGTGGCAAAACTGTAAATAGGGTGAAATAATATTCCGTGAATAGTGTTTCGTGAATAGTGTTTTAGTACTTCTAAACACTTTCCAACTCTATTATTGTCTTCCTAAATGATGGTTTAATCCTCATTCAACCCTAAGAGAGTTTAGAGAGAGAAAAAGAAGAGTTGTACCTCAATTAGAACTCCTTATTCTAGAAGGACTCTATCTTTCTATCTTTCTCTATAAAAAAGGAGAATTCTTAGCCATTATCAAAAAAGAGAGAGAGAGAAATTTGTAGAGATTTTGGATCTGAAGAAGAGAAGCTCTGGAGATCAAGGAAATCATGAAGAGAAGTGCTGCAGCTTTGTCTATGAAGATGTTGCATACCTCCCTCGCGATGAACTAATTTCCACTCTAGGGTTTCGATGAAACCCTAGCTCCTTTATTTTGTTTTTATTTTAATTCTCTGCATTGTAAAACATTGATTGCATAATGAGAGGGTTGTTTTCAAACAACCGGATTTATTTGAATTATATTTAATTTCAATGGAATTCTCAACCTTGTCTTAGGTATTATGAAATTGGAATTAAAATCACTTGTGTTAATTTTCGTTAGAATTTAAACATAGGTTTTATGCAATGGTTTTAAAATATCGAGAGATTAAATCTGAAGATATTTTATGCTAAGGGAAGACGAGTGATTACACAATCGTAGATTAGTGTATATCATTCGTGCTAACCGAAGATACGATATTCTAAGGATATAATCCCTTGAACTTTTCTTGAGCAGTTGAGAGGGGACGTGCTGTCACTCTAACTGGAATGTTTACAATTTAAGAGGTTATAATAAATTTAAAATAGGGATTAGTTATTAGGTTAGTGGTGGATTTGAAAACCCTAGATTTTCTCTCCAAAAGGATTTAAAAACCCAATTGTTTTTAGTTTAATTTAGAAATTTCATTTAAATTAGTTTAATTCATTGTTTTAGTTTAATCAAATCAAAATTCAATTGCCTCAATTATTAGTTTAAAATTAATCTGAATAAAAAGCAACGAAACCAGCGCAGTCCTCAGAGGAACGATACCCTTACTAGTACTATTCTACGGAATTATTACTAAGAAGGAATAATTTAAGATTGACTGACGATCAATTTTTGGCGCCGTTGCCGGGGATTGCTGGAACGGTCTAGTTGTTAATTTGAAAGATTAAATTTAAATTAATCATAAAAAAAAAAAATCCAAAAATATTTTTCTATTTATTTTAATTGGAAATATTTGTGTTTTCAGGTACCAAATTGTTCAAACTGCAAGGATTGAAAAAGCTTATTCAACATCGTGGAAAGCAGGATAGTTCTGTGAGTATTTACTTTTTAAGTAGATTTTTTTTTTTTTTTTTAATTTGGTGTCTGTCAAACAGAGAGTTTTTCTTTTAGGGTGTATGCACGGTAGGAGGTCTTGTAATCCAGATTTATTCCCTCTTGATTCTGAGTTAGAGCGTACTGCTAGGTTTCTCAAGGCTTCTGCCTTATTCGAATCTAATTCTGAAGCGAAAGCTTCTACCATCCCTAAAGCAAACCTAGAAGTTATTCCTTTCCCTATCATGGCGGAAGAACATGACTCAATGAAATCCTTGAAGGAGTATTTTACTCCTTCTACATATTCATCCCCTTCATGCATCCGGTTGCCGGACACTACGGCAGCCCATTATGAAATTAAGTCCAGTATTATTCAGATGATACCATCTTTTCACGGACTTAATAATGAAGATCCCTACAAACATCTTGATGAATTTCACGAGATTTGCACAACTTTCAAGTTGCAAGGATTTTCTGATGATGCCCTTAGATTGCGGCTCTTCCCATTTTCTTTGAAAGACAAAGCCAAATATTGGCTTAATTCTTTAGAGCCAAATTCTATTACCACTTGGGCACAAATGCAGCAAGAATTTCTTATGAAATTCTTTCCCATAGGAAAAACAAATTTAATGAGGCGAACCATCACAAGCTTTGCTCCTGTTGATGGTGAGCTATTTCATGAAACTTGGGAGAGATTCAAAGATCTTCTCCGTAAGTGTCCCCACCACCAAATTCCAAAGTGGCAGTTAGTCCAATCTTTCTATGATGGATTGCCTGCACTCAACCATCAATTGGTTGATGTTTCTTGTGGAGGAACATTTATGATGAAAAATGAGAATCAGGCATGGGAGCTTTTTGAAAATCTTAGTGAAAACTCTCTCCACCATGCTTCAAATAGTCGTTCTGAGAGACATTCATCTTCATCAAATCCTAAGAGAGGCATCTATGAAGTTGGCAATTCAATAGATGTTTCATCTAAAGTAGATGAATTGTCTCGAAAATTAGACCAACTCATGGCTACAGGGTCATCTTCCTACACACCCCCTCAACCAAATCTTAATCAGAGGGAGGTGTGTCTTATCTGTTCTAGCCCTGCACATTATGTACATGAGTGTCTATCTGCTGCTCAATTTCCGGACTTTGTCCAAGAGCATGCCAATGCTGCCTATATCCATCCGGGTAATGATCCATATTCAAATACTTATAACCCGGGATGGAGGAACCATCCTAATTTTTCATGGCAGCCACAAACTCATGGGAATAATTTTCCCCCACCTCAAAGGCCATTCAGTATGCCCTTTCAAAATCAGCCCAACTACCATCCTCCCCAACAACAGGAATTCCAACACCCTCCTCCTACTCAAAGGAATCCATCTTTCGAGGAGAAAGTGTTGCAAGCTCTCAAAGGCTTAGAAGCTAATACTCAACTTCTAAATTCTCATTCTCAATCTATTCAAAGGATTGAGTTTCAAATGGGTCAATTAGCTAGTGTTGTTTACAAGAGAGAAGAAGGGAAACTCTCAAGCCAACCGGTGAGCAACCCTAAAGGTACAACTATGGTTGATAATGCTCAAAACAATGAAATTAATCGTGAGCATGTTCTTGCCATTACCACCCTAAGGAGTGGGAAGGTAGTTGAAAATGAGGTTAGGGAGAAGAAAAGTGAGAAAAAAGAGTCCAATGTAGGCCCAACAAATCTCCAAGGAGAAAGGGTGAGTATCTCTGAAAAGGACAAGGGTTCTTCCCCATCTTTATCTAATCTATCTCCCCCGGATTCCTATATGCCCAAAGCTCCTTACCCTCAGTGCTTAAAAGATTCTTCTCCTTTTGGGAAAAAGGAAACTAAAATTGATGAGATGATGGAGGTTTTTAAACAAGTTAAAATCAACCTTCCGCTCATAGATGCCATAAAGCAAATCCCAGCGTATGCCAAATTTCTAAAGGACATGTGCACTCAAAAACGAAAATCAAGAACTCATGTGTCCAAGAAAATCCTTCTGACCGAGCAAGTGAGCTCCATTATCCAACACAACACTCCTCCAAAATTTAAGGACCCTGGTGCTCCTACTATTTCGTGTATCATTGGAGATCACTCCATTGACCGGGCACTCCTTGATTTAGGAGCTAGTGTTAATATTTTACATTTCTCGGTGTATGAGAAACTTGGCTTAGGAGAGCTTCGCCCCACATCCGTTGTATTACAATTAGCGGATAGATCCATAAAAAAACCTCGTGGGATAGTTGAAGATGTTTTGATTAAAGTTGATAAATTTTTCTTTCCTGTCGACTTTCTTGTCCTTGACATGGAACCTGTGTGCAATTCAAAAAACCAAATTCCAATCATCCTTGGTCGTCCCTTCCTGGCTACTGCCAATGCATGTATAAACTGTAGGACTGGGGTGATGAAAGTGTCATTTGGTAACATGAAAGTTCGGTTGAATGTCTTCACTACTCCCGAACAACAATCGAAATGGGAAGATTGCTTCCTAGTTGATAAACTTGATAAGATATTTGAGGATGTCCCTCCTTATGTTTTAATTGATAATCCTTTAGAGGCATCATTCACTCATCTTAAACTCCCGGATCCCATCATAGAAAAATCCATAGGGTATGGTTATTCTTTGCTTAATTTCACTCATCTAAAAGGTTTTCCCTTGGAAAAACATAAAATGAGAGTCAAGCATAAAATTGCAAACTTGCAAAGGTGTAGAAAATCTCTATTTTCTGACTCGGATGGGTGTGTGCTCAAGGCTAAGGCCCAATATTCCGTCTACTTAGACGGTTGAATGATTTTTGAGATTGTCTAGCTGAAGACCTAAAACTTAGCGCTTGTGGGAGGCAACCCATTGATTTTGTAGTGTCTTTTATTTTATTTTTAGAGTTAGATTCTAAGTTTGGGGTTCCCTTACCTTTTTTGAGTATTTTTAATCACCACTACTATTTTTAGAGAGTCAGTTTGGGGTTCCCCTATTTTTTTTTTTGAGTCTTTTTAATCACCCTACTATTTTTAGAGAGTCAGTTTGGGGTTTCCCTATTTTTTTGAGTCTTTTTAATCACTCCTACTCTTTTTAGAGAGTCAGTTCGAGATCCCCAATTTTTTTTGAGTCAGTCTGTCCTACTGTTATCCACTATTATGACTTGTGATGCTACTTGATTTCATTATGACATATTATCTCATTGCATCTATTTTTGTGTGGATATTTCTTCTTTTGTACTAATCCTGTAGGTATTGTTTGGACGAAGTTTGGGGTGGTTTGTATACATTCTTGAATTATTTTCACCCCTTTCCCCATGATTTGTTTTTCATGAGTCAGGTTTTATTGTTCTAATCTCTTTTGTTCTCTATTTCTATTTTTACATTGGGGACAATGTAAACTTTAAGTTTGAGGTTGGGAAATAATAGATCAGGCTATTATTTTATTTACTAATCTTGGGTGATTGTGCAACCATGAATAGGGTAGAACATGCAAATACACTGAAATTTTTATTGATTGTTCTATTCTTAAATTTGAAAAATTGTGATGCATTTAGGGTAATCCAAATCTTATTGATAGGGCTGAATTTGAGATCACATAATCCCAAATAGACACTGTTTTTAACCATTGATTGAATTATAAGAGCTGAAATTATTTTTATGTCATGAATACACTTTGAAATTTGCACAAGCACTCTAATACATTGTCTAGTGGGGTTTGAAACCAAACTAATTGATTAGTGATTTTGTTAACTCATAGAAAATTGAATAACCTAGAAATTGAACACTAACCTTGGCAAAAAAAAAATAAAAAAAAATTGATAGAAGAATGGGTTACCTGAACAAAGTTTTACACTTAGTAACCGGGCCTCTTGCCTCACTAAGCATAGAGAGTTCGCGTCAAACCGTGTGATTTTTGGAATGGATAAAATAACCTAGTGTGACTAGTTTAAGTTCGTAGCCTATTTAACTTGAATTAATAAGCCCTTAGAGGTGTCTTAACACCTGGTACCCTAAAACCATCTGGTTTGGGAGTTACCGGCCTAACACTCGCTACATGGGTTATATAGAATGCTTAATGGACTTAGATTCTGCACAGTCACACTTATAAAAGAAAAAGTATTGAATGAAAGCCTTGGGGTTGGTAGTTTAAATTAAAAGGAAATTCAATGATAAATGAGAAGACAGAAAAACTGTTGAAAAGTAAGGTTGATGTCACACATTCGATTGTTAGTCACATTACACATCAAAGAAATTCTGACAAATATTTTATGAGCTAATTTTTCAAACTGGGTAAGAATAGTGTGAAATTGAGAATGTGGAGAATTGAAAATTCAACCTTTTGAATAATTTTTGGATTATCTTGTATGTATTGTGATTTTAAAATTTTTTAGAATATGTTCAATCAATGTTTTGAATCTTGCATGTTTTACTTGAGTCTATTGCACAATTACAGGGTAGTACAGATGTTTGTAGGTGTCATCACTGTAAACCTTCACGAGACTTCACTCGTCCTCTAGGGCCACCTAGGGGTTTAAAAGGCTTGTTGCATATGCAAAATGCAACCGGGGATCCCACGAAAGGGGATGTAGGTTTAGTTTAGTTAAGTTTTATTATATTTTTCATTGCTCGAGGACTAGCAATGTCTAAGTTTGGGGTTGTGATCGGTGCTAAATGTTATACATAAAAGCACCTCAAACTTAACTTGCTAATCATTTAGAGTAATTATTTATATTATTTTATGCTACTTGGTTGTTTATTCTTATTTCAGGTTCATACGAGGAAAAGAAGATAAAATGGAAGATTTACAAGCTTCAAAGACTCCAAAAATCTCAGAAAAAAAGAAGAGTAAAAGAAAGAAGAAGAAAAGAGAGCGAAATCGCATAAATCTACCCTGATAAATCGATTGGCCAAAATCGCACTTCTATCAATAGAGGGGTAGTTTGGTAATTTTTCTTAATCCAAAATTTATGAAACTTTTTGGGTAGATTCTAGATGACCTAAAGGAGCTATGTTTAAAATTTCGGGTCAATCCGATTAAAATTGAGCTCTCTAGAATTATTTGAAGTTCAGTGGCAAAACTGTAAATAGGGTGAAATAATATTCCGTGAATAGTGTTTCGTGAATAGTGTTTTAGTACTTCTAAACACTTTCCAACTCTATTATTGTCTTCCTAAATGATGGTTTAATCCTCATTCAACCCTAAGAGAGTTTAGAGAGAGAAAAAGAAGAGTTGTACCTCAATTAGAACTCCTTATTCTAGAAGGACTCTATCTTTCTATCTTTCTCTATAAAAAAAGAGAATTCTTTGCCATTATCAAAAGAGAGAGAGAGAGAAATTTGTAGAGATTTTGGATCTGAAGAAGAGAAGCTCTGGAGATCAAGGAAGTCATGAAGAGAAGTGCTGCAGCTTTGTCTATGAAGATGTTGCATACCTCCCTCGCGATGAACTAATTTCCACTCTAGGGTTTCGATGAAACCCTAGCCAAGTAACTGTGTCCTTTATTTTGTTTTTATTTTAATTCTCTGCATTGTAAAACATTGATTGCATAATGAGAGGGTTGTTTTCAAACAACCGGATTTATTTGAATTATATTTAATTTCAATGGAATTCTCAACCTTGTCTTAGGTATTATGAAATTGGAATTAAAATCACTTGTGTTAATTTTCGTTAGAATTTAAACATAGGTTTTATGCAATGGTTTTAAAATATCGAGAGATTAAATCTGAAGATATTTTATGCTAAGGGAAGACGAGTGATTACACAACCGTAGATTAGTGTGTATCATTCGTGCTAACCGAAGATACGATATTCTAAGGATATAATCCCTTGAACTTTTCTTGAGCAATTGAGAGGGGACGTGCTGTCTCTCTAACTGGAATGTTTACAATTTAAGAGGTTATAATAAATTTAAAATAGGGATTAGTTATTAGGTTAGTGGTGGATTTGAAAACCCTAGATTTTCTCTCCAAAAGGATTTAAAAACCCAATTGTTTTTAGTTTAATTTAGAAATTTCATTTAAATTAGTTTAATTCATTGTTTTAGTTTAATCAAATCAAAATTCAATTGCCTCAATTATTAGTTTAAAATTAATCTGAATAAAAAGCAACGAAACCAGCGCAGTCCTCAGAGGAACGATACCCTTACTAGTACTATTCTACGGAATTATTACTAAGAAGGAATAATTTAAGATTGACTGACGATCACGCGTCCATGGTAAAGGGGTTGGTCTTGTGAACTTTTGGGCTCCATGGGCCCAAACCAAGGGTTCAAGCCCTAGGGGCTTTGGACTCTAGGGTTTAAGCCCTAAGGGCTCTAGAGCTAGGCTAGGGTTTTAACTGGGGTTAGGTCCTAGGGTTTAGTTATGGTTTGCCTAGGGTTTTAACTAGGGTTTGACTTAGGGTTGGACCTAAGGTTAACTAGAGGTTTACCTAGAGTTAGGGTTTGGTTCTAGGGTTATGTCTTAAGGCTGAGGGGATTCGGCTGGGGATAACCATGGTTAAAAGGCCTGAACCATGGTTAGGAAGGGGTGTAAAAATTGGGTGCTTACACCCAACTTGTCGAGATGGCTATGAAACGCTTGACTTGACACCACCTTAGTGAGTACGTCCGCAAGCTGATCTTCTGATCAAACATGAGGATCTTCAATAAGCTTTGCTTCCAACTTCTCCTTAATAAAGTGTCTATCCACCTCAACATGTTTAGTCCGATCATGTTGAACTAGATTGTGGGCAATATCACATGCTGCCTTGTTATCACAGTATAACCTCATTGAATTGGTCGGCTCAATTCGTAAATCTTGCATTAAATTTCTGATCCACAGTAATTCACATACTCCCTTAGCCATTCCCCTGTATTCAGCTTCAGCACTGGATCTAGCTACTACTTCCTGTTTTTTACTTCGCCAAATAACTAGATTTCCTCCTACAAATGTGAAATAACTGGACGTAGAACGTCTATCGTCTATTAACCCAACCCAATCAACATCAGTGTAACCTTCAATATCCAAATTATCTCATTTTGTAAACATAATTCCCTTTTCAGGAGATGACTTCAAATAACGCAATATATGAAAGTATGCCTCTTTTTAATTTTAGAAACACAGTTATTGGGGGGCATACATCGAATCCCAAGATCTGACTAAGATTCTAATTGATTTTATTCAATGAAGGTTAGAAATCACAATCACCTTTGCGACATTGAAATTGTTAAGTCAAATCCACATAAGAATAGTACTCGCAAAACTTCACAAGTGTTAAGTCTCCTGTCGATTCACATGAACCTTCTTTTTCCTTTAAAGCTTTCTCTAATTGAAGCTAATGGCCCTTCCAAATTTCCAGTTCTAAGAATCTTGAATAAAAGATCCAATCTTTTATTATAAAGAACCTTTCTTGATGATCAAGATCCTTGATCTTCTTCTTCTTGATTATTCAAAACTTAGAACACATAAGAGAAGAAAGGGGAGAGGGGTGACAGTACACCTCAAAGAGAGAGGAGTGGGAGGGTGTGAGATTGAGGAGAGGAGAAAATAAAATTCTATAAATTTTTATTGTGTCCCAAGAGCTTGAGTTGCTTGCAACTCAAGAGTCCACTTTCTAATCCAATTAGAATTCCTCAATTTGTTTCTAATTCTTGATTTCTCCTAGTCCAATTAGGAATAATCATTAATAGAAACTAACCCTATCCATTAGTGTCCAACTAATCTTATCCTTATCCTAATCTAATTAGGATTCCTTGATTAATAAGAAACTAATAGAATCCTTGTCCAACAAGGAATCTTTAATTAGTAACTAACTCTAACTAACTAACTAACCTTATCCAATAAGGAGAGTAGTTATTAGATATTAATTAAATAATAATAACAATTATTATTATTTAACACCTCCATGAAGTGGGCGTCCCACCCTGGGTGGGCCCCACTCCACACGCCCCTAGGGTTCCAAACCCTATTAGGTCACTTTATGATCTTTTAATAAAATCCCCAATGGGTTCTACCTATTTGGTTTTTCACATCCAATGTGATTCCACCTTTTAGAGCTTCACTATACCATATAGTGATTACTTAAAGAAATTAATTAATTTAATTATAAATTAAATTATATATTTTAAGAAGGTCCTTATGTGTGGGATCTAAAGGGATCTCCTATTTCCGGTTGTGGGATCAAGTACTCAACCTTTTGGTTAAAGCATTGTTACTAGGAAACACATTTCCTAAAACTCCATTAGGATCATAGAATGTTATCTAAGTCTCTGGACTTCCACCAATCACAATTAATGTCCATTAACACAATGTGATTAACCTCCAGAAATTAGAGAATTGCTTGTAAGTACCATCTCACAATATATTTACAAATAAATCCTTCCACATTCCGATATCACTTGTAAGCTTCCGGGATTGGAACAATTCCACTGTCTTAGTCCCTAGCTTATGAATAGAACACTTTCTCATGATTACTTTTTCATTGAACTGAACCTCCAAAACACTTTTGAAGAAACATTAGAAAAGAACTGACATATATATATATATATATATTTATACATACTTTTCCATATTGAAAATATCAACTTCGATAAAGACTATTTTACCAAAAAGCACCAGTACTGGATTTAACAGTTCAGTTCAACAAGTATCACCTTGATATCATTATCTCCAATTAAGGAGTTGTGGATTCCTTATTGAGTGTTTACACACTTCTCCAAACATTGTGTACATGACCCAACGTACCTGAAACTCCGAATGTCCCTGACACCGAAAAAATGATCAACATTATTGCAACTCGAACTGTCACTATCATTCCAACTATGAATGTTTTTATTAGTATCATTTCTAATGGGGTCTTCACTTCCACTGGTATTTCCAATAGGACCAAGACTTTCCATTGATTTACTTAGCCCACACCT